>JAZHYW010001544.1:0-54649 GCA_037355805.1 Ixodes ricinus | reverse complement strand
TAAACAGTAGAGGGCCCAGACCTGTACCTTGCGGTACTCCTTGTTTTACCCTAATTGTCCTACTATATTTCGATCCTAGTCGTACTATTTGGTATCTGTCTAGAAGATAATTTTGTAACAAGTCATGTACTTTTCCCCGAATCCCTATGCTGTACAATCTATCTAATAAAATAGAGTGATTTATCGTTTCAAATGCCCGTGTAAAATCTATAAAAACAGCTAATACATATTTTGTACAGTCAAGGTTTTCATATATATAATCAAAAAAGTCTTCCAAAAGATCTGAAGTTCCCATTTTTTCTCTGAAACCATATTGTGTGTCAATTAATATGTTATGTTTCGCGATAAAACTTCGAAGTATTTTATTGAGGTATTTTTCCATTATATAATAGACTACCGAGAGTATACAAACGGGTCTATAATTAAGTAATGTATTTTTCTCGCCCTTCTTATATATTGGCCGAACAATAGCAGTCTTAAGTTTTTCAGGAATGATACCACTTGAGAATATGCAGTTATATAGCTGGATCAGAACTGGTTTTATTATGTGGATGTGGCATTTAATGTCCCTTGCCCTTATTTGATCATATCCCACTGCTTTATTAGTTTTGATTTGGCCCACGATTTCGATTAGGTCGTTCCCAGTCATCTCTGGAAGAAAAAGAGAATCACTGATTCTGATTTGATTAGGTTGCCTTTCTGTTGGCATAGAGCAAAGTTCTTCAATTGATTGAACATACGCTGTATTGAATTCATTTGCAAGCGTTTCCATATCACAATAATTTCCAAAGTTAACTTTAATTGCGTCGTCTATCGATTTTTTCCGTTTTCGTCATAGCAGTTGATTGACTAGTGACCAGCGTTGTGCTATGTCCTTTGTTTCTGAAAATTTGGTCCAGTAGTAATTTCTTTTCGTACATCTTATGATGGAAGTCAGTTTGTTCCGAATTGCTCGATAATTTCTTTTATATGTTCTATTATTCGGAAAAAACTTCAAGACCTGCCAGGCCTTCGTTTTTTCCTTTATTAGGTCGTCAATCTCTTTAGTTATCCATTCATTTTGTTCTTTACGTCTTTTTATATTACTTTTTGTGTTGATTTTTCATAAATCTGTTTAAATATGTCTATAAGTTGATCATATAGTTTTTTCTGGATTTTGTACTTGAGAAATGTTTTTCCAGTTGATTTCCTGTATGTATGTATCTACTTTTTTATTATTAATAAAGGAACTCTCAACGTATGCTTGTCGTGTAGTTTTAAAGAAGTTTGAAATAGTTACTGCCACAAAATAGTGGTCGGCTACTTTCTCTGTGATAACTTGTCCCTCAGATTTCCCTTCTTTTGTCCGTGTATGTATATGGTCTATGCATTATTGTGTTAGTCTCCCTCTATATATTTCCTCTCTTGTGAAATCCTGTATAATCGGCTCTAGACCGGATAGTACTACCATGCTATCAAGGTAATTACTTTTGTGTCAATGTTTATGTCACCTACTACAATCATATCATTGTTTTTATTCTCGTTTAACCATTTATTTATATCATCCACGAATTCGCCTGTATTTCCTTGTGGCGCTCGATACAGACTTAATACTGAAAATAGTTTTCCGTTTTTTTTTTCAAGTTCGACGTGAAGAGCCTCTGTTGAAGAGAATTTCACCTTTTGGCTTTTATTTATTTTTAATTTCTGATTTATCATGACCATAGTTCCACCTCCTTTTCGGCTGTTTCTACTATGTGACAACACTTCAAAGTTACCAAGTACAAACAGCGTCTCTTCCTCAGGCTTTATATTTGTTTCCGAAAATACAAGAACATCTCACTTGTCTAGGTAAGGTTCCACCAAAGTGTTAATTTCATTCCAATGCTTCTTCAGACTGCGGACATTGGCTGTAAAACAACAGTCATCAATAGTAGCGGATACACTTGTCCACCACTTTGTAAAAGATGAATACGTTTGTTTTACATCCATTTTGGTTTTATCTTATTTTATCAATATCATTGTGCGTCTTGATACGAATCGCCCGATCACCGTCCTGTTTTCTTACATAGGTGCAACCACCTTTGTGCCACGTGTAGCGATATCCCAATGATTTAGCTTTTTCTCTAGCTTCGAAGAAAAGCTTTTTGTTTATTTCGGTTAGGTTCTCTTGCAAGTAAATGTGGTCGTTAGAATCTTCCGATCGCAGTTTGGTCTCGTTTTTTAGCCATTCGTCTCGTCTGCTCCGGTTCAGGAATCTAATCATTATCGGGGGTGTTTTTCTCTTTCTTGATGGAACGCGGTGCACTGCTTCAACGTCCTCTTTCTTTAATCTCGTCACTTGCAGTTTGTCCGCCACACAACTCAGTTTTTCCATTAGGTCCTCGTGTTCACTGACAAGAATACCGTGGACTTCGATGTTGTTTAACCTGCCGTATTGCTCGAGGATGTTTAGGTCTTGCTTTAATTTGTTGATTTCTTCGTTAGTTGGGCTAGTTTCTTCAATTTTTTTCACTCTTCTTTTTATCTCGGTCATTTCTGCTTCCTGCACGGTTAGTTTTTTCATAGCCTCGTCGTATCTGTCCGACATTCTTTGTACCTTTCTTTCAATTTCTTGTACAGTTTCTTTTACACTGGCCAACTCATCGACCTTCTTTTCTAGTGGACCGAGAACCACTAACATTTGCGCAATCTCTGCGCATATTCTTGTGAATATCAAGTTCGCCATGTGATGCATTTGAGCTGGGTATGCGACACGTCTGACATACCCAGCTTTCTCTCAGGCTAGTTGATTCTTTTTTTTTCTTTCACTTTACTCTTAGGCATGTCAGAGCAATTTCCTAAATAATAGCTGAATCGACATTCAATACACTGTATGTCCTTGCCATCTCCCTCCAACTTTAGATTACAGTTCAAACAAATATCAGCATTTTCACTCCCTGAAGCCATTCACAATACCAAAACACCCCTCGCAGTCAGCAGCAGGTTTTTCTTTTCTTGAAAAACAATCGTAATGTGTGATTTTTGAGTTCTCACCTGGAAAAGTTTGGGTGTTACTATCTGGTGTAGCTCCTGCCGCTGACTGCGATGGCTGCCTGGTGGGAAGCTTCTTTTATCCCTTCTAGGTGACGTACACGGTCACGTGACCGCTGTTGCCTTTCGTTGATCCTTGCTCGTCTCTAGTAAGACTGCTCCCGCAAGCGTCCTGCCAGACGATGCTGTACTGCACCTACCACGAAATAAAATGTTTGCCATTTCCCCTCATGGACCATTTGTTATGGACGATTTGTTTTGCAGCCTCTTGGTGGGGTTTCTATCCGACATTTCCCCTCGTGGTGTTTCTATCCGGAGCTCTCCAAATAGGGTGGACATTTCATTTCATGTGCAATACCGTACGCACCTTTTCCAGAGTGGTTGCATTTGAGAATCTCATTAGAGAGGCTCAGCATTTTCGAATAGTAGTTTCGAGTATTATTCTATTCGATATTTCCTTCGAGGGCAGTTGTATTATTCGTGCTTTTCGAAGTGTTGGCAAACTCACAGTCGCAAGCTTGTTTACTGTCTAGAAAATCACTAAGGAACAATTTCTAACACCAAAAGTATTCTCCCACGCTCGGCAAAATGGCATAAACATTATGGTGGGAACTTTTAAATGGACTCATCGTAGTCATTTCATTAACTTTGTTTAGTAACGGGCAAAAGAACCCGAGCAACGAGCTCCAGAGACATCGGCGCCATCTGTGCCAATCTCGGCGCACTGGTTGCCAGCACTCTTTTCTCACCACTACCGCGTCCAGACATACAGTTAGAAAAACAAGTTGGGGATACGTTGCACTTTTCAAGATGCAAGTGTTTGCCGTTTTTGCATTTTATGGCAGTCGTCAGTTTTTTTGCACACAATCGGATCTCTCAAAACGCAAATGAGGCAGTTTATGGCAGTCGTCAACGTATTTGCAAATGCAAAATACGTTGACGACATTATTCGTGGGCCTAGCAATAACGTTGTCGTACGAGTGTGGGAGGCTTAAGCAGCTCTCGAAGATTATGATTATAATGCAGTTAAATGCATATGTAAATGCAATTAAATGTGGGCTGGACAAGAATTCAATTAAATGCGAGGATTAAATGCAATGAATGCAATTAAATGCAAGGATTAAATGCAATGAAATGTGGGCTGGACAAGAATGACGAAAATAATCCATGAAGATGGGGAACAAGAGGGACAAAGGACAAACACAAATCTCCAAACACAGCTAGGTGACCGGTGCGCGACCGGAGAAATCCGCCTGGTCCGGGTATCGAACCAGGGACCTTTCCATTTCCAGTGGAGCGCTCTACCAACTGAGCTAACCAGGTGCACCTTTGCATTTAATTGTATTATCATTGTAACCTTAAAAAATGCAAGCCGTTCACCCTTGTCGGTGTTAGACTGGTGGCAGCCGATAAAACCCATTTGCTCTACTGACGTCTAACTCCTGGTAGAGCGCTCCACTGGAAACGGAGAGGTTCCTGGTTGGACACCCTGACCAGGCGGATTTTCCTGGTCACGCACCGGTCACCTTGCCGTGTTCGGAGAATGGTGTTTCTCCTTTGTCCCCCTTCTCCAGGGATCATTTTCGTTATTCTCGAAGGTTATGCCACATTTCGAGTCGAGAGCGAAAAGCATACGCCCCTCCAAAGTAGCGCATTCTCAATTCCCGCGTGCACGTGCGATCGGCTCGGGCGCACATTTCCTTGCTCCTCGCAGGATTTGGGAAACATGATTTCTCGCTTTGTCACTCATGTAAGAGGGAGGTGACATGTCAGAGGGATGTGACATGTGAGAGTGATCTGACATAAATCACTCATGTACAGAGTGATGTGACATGAAGCAATGTAAGGGAATGTGTACTAAGGAAATGTGTAGTTCCATGGCCGCTAGATGGTGCTGTAAGGGAATGTGTATGGTGCAAATGCACCTTTGCCAGCCTGGCGATAAGGTGGGTGGCCGTGCTTGCAGGGCCTGGGGGAGGAGGAGGACGGGGCGGCGGTGAGCCTGATCCAGCAGATGATGGAGCAGGGGGCACTGGACGCGGGCCATCCGGTGAGCCTGGTGGCCGTGGAGGACACTATCTTGGTGCGGGACGCCCAGGGGCTGGTCCTGGGGGCCCCGGCCAGGCCTCGCACGTCATCCGCTACGTCAGCGCGGGCGACGACGAGCTGGTGGAGCAGGAGGTCGAGGTGGCGCCCTGAGGACCATTGGAAGATGGACCCACCCATTGGAAGATCTGTCTGCTACTACTTTGTCCCAGTGGAATAGACTGCACACAGTACGCGGTAGCACACGCGACGACCGTTTCGTTACGTCGACTCTACGCCGGCCCGCACTTTTTAGGCGTCCGTCTTCGGTTTGCAGTGCCTGCTCTCGAGATTGTGTCGACGAATAAACTCGAGGCAGCCCCTAATTTAAAACTGCTTGTGCCGTAACGAATAATGCAAATGTGTGGTCGTTAGTTGATGGACGCATTAGGAGCCATTATGCGGCATTGAGTTACTTGCCTGGGTGTTGGGCTCCTCTCAAGTAAGACTGCTCCCACAAGCATCCTGCCAGTCGATGCTGTACTGCACCTACACCGAAATAAAATGTTTGCCATTTCCCCTCATGGACCATTTGTTATGGACCATTTGGACCCTTATGGATCATTTGTTTTGCAGCCTCTTGGTGGAGTTTCTATCCGACATTTTCCCTCGTGGTGTTTCTATCCGAAGCTCCCCAAATAGGGCGTACATTTCATTTCATGTGCAATAGCATATGCTCCCTTTCCAGAGTGGTTGCATTTTTTTTGGGGGGGGGGGGGGGGGGGTTGAGCTCCCCCCTGTCCCGAGCGAATTTCATTTCATGTGAAATACCACCTTTTCCAGAGTGGTTTCATTTGAGAATCTTTCATTAGAGAGGCTCAGTATGTTGAGCTTGGCAACTGCTTAGGATGTGTGGGAGTCCCAGCCATAGGCACCCAGAACGGAGGGGGGGGGGGGGCTCAAGCTCTCCCCCCCCCGTCCCAAGCTCTTCGGAAAAGCAAGTACCATCGTGTCTGCCGGAGGCTATGGTACTTGTTTTAACATTTAAAAAGACTCAATTCCAGGCGAAAAAATGTAGCAATAAAAAGGGAAACAAGCCTGCAGACGGCAAGAAATAAATACTAAAAGACTTGAAACTAAACATTCGAGAGAAATTTCTCTGGTTGGGAAACACTAATAATTAAAATATGACAACCAACCAAGTCCTAAACATGTAGGAGCCCTACGTTTCGAACAGACTTGGTTCTTCGTCAGGGGCGACTGTGGCCGTCGAGGAGTGGCGTTTTTCGTTCGTCTTCTTTTGGAACAAGAAGAAAGAAGAAGTCCGAAAAACGCCACTCCTCAACGGCCACAGTCGCCCCTGACGAAGAACCAAGTCGGTTCGAAACGTAGGGCTCCTACATGTTTAGGACTTGGTTGGTTGCCATATTTTAATTAATACTAAAAGACTCCATGCAGGTCGTAACGATTGGGACGGCAATTGTTAAGGCGCTTAATTTGCTCTTGCCCTACAAAATGGACAGAGAAAGGCGAAAAACGAGCTCGGGCATTTTACCATTGAGGTGTCGGAAGCAAAAAGAAAGCAGAAGCAAGAGGAAGGCACTGATGAAAAAAGAAAAGTGGTCCGCTCACTCGCACTAGTGACAGCAGCAAAATGCCCTTTTTGACGCTCAGAGACGTTTTAAAGAACATACCCGGCAGCTTGTAAAAAAGAAAAAGCTCGTACTAGGACGGAGATATATGCATAGAGTAATGTTCGCCATCAAAACTAGCAAGATGACAGAGCTAAGTTAAGCATACTCGTATATTTATTCGGCTGTTCCTGTATCTAGAGCTCTATTCTCATTACCAGGTTGCACTGCAAAATGACCTATTTCAAATAATTACTCGCTAGACGAAATCGCATTTTGTAACCTTGTAGGGTTTTTGTCCGGGGGGGTTCATCGCCCCCCCCCCCCCGCATGAAAATTTCCCTGGCGATGAACCCCCCCCCCCCGAACCTTCTAGCCGTGCACTAGTCTGACGCAGTGCCCCAAATTCCGGTGTTCCGCTGCCACAAAGATTGCAGTGATGGAAGCGGCATTGGACCTTTTGCAGCGGGAAAAATGTCGGTTTGGAGCAGCCAATGACATTTTTGGAGCAGACGCCAACATGTAGCATGTCGCTTCAATACGAACAAAAAAATGGTTGCTTCGCTCCGTAAATTTATCTTTGATAATGATTTAATACCGAAGCATATTACTCATTATCTTTTGTAATGAGAATAGATGGGACACAAAAAAACACAAAGGGTTCCGTTTCCAATGGGCATTAAGAAAAATGGTCGAAAAATCAAGCATGTCGCACAATACTTCAGCCGTTAGTTTACTTTGTGTGTGAAACATTCCTGTAATATGGCAGAAAATAACCAGGGTATCCGCTAAAATGTCTGTCAGTAAAAACATGTCCCCCAAGTTTTACGAACTTGTTAAACTTTTATTCTTTATGCTTTATTCAAAGATTACCCCTCAGTGCCCAAAAGCATTAGTGCCGAAAAAAAGAAAAATAATTTCGTTTTCACTGCACACTTGCAGCTCTGACATTTTACTAGTGTATCGTTTTAACAAAAAAAAAAAAAGAGTTGGCATATATGTTCGTCCTGGCGTGGTACTCTCTCGTTTTGAAAGCACAATTGTTCTGTTTAGAAATAAAATATGGTTCTTTTAAACAAGTTTCACCATTAATTCCAGTTTTCTTTATTTTAAATATCGAAAACAGGACTGCGTAAAAACTGCATAAAAACACAGTTTTTTTACGGCGGGCTGAGTGAGGTTCCCAATTCGGTCTATTCTTCATTTGAGTACAGCTGTCTGTTTGAGTACAGGCCATAAACATTTGAGTACAGCCCGTACCACTTCTTTGCATCTTCATTTGAGTGAAGCCGTCTCTCCGCCCGTACCACTTCTTTGCAAATTTCTACGCGACTTCTAGACGATTTTTAGACGACTTCTAAACGCGACTTCTAGACAACTTGCAAATTTCTATGCGACTTCTAGTGCTAGACATTGTCCGGATATTCAGACGACAACAAGGCCAGTGCAGTTGACAAGCAATCGCTACGCATCGTTCGACGCTACGAGCGAACGGGACCGACAAAACAGTGTCAAAAGCGCGACATCCTGGCATTTGTCATCTTTGTATACGTGTTCTTTAATTGGCTAAACTATAATCGAGCGCAGCGAATGCCCAGCGAGTGTTTTCGTTGTTGTGTCTGTCGGAGCCTTCCACTGCCTCGACTCGAGATGAAACAAACTGTACGGTAAGTAGTGACGCTTTCAAATGCATATCGGGGCCATTTTTTTCCTTCTAATTTTCTAAATATTAGAATTGACCCGCAATAAAATAGTAATTTAACAATTTCTGCAAAAAAAGTTGATTTTTAAAATTGTCGTATTTACATCCACCAACATCTTGAGAGTAATTCCCAAAAAAGTTTCATTAGTTTACACTGCATAGTTAATTTTTTTTTATAAATTATTTTCGGTCCACCGATGCCAAAAAGAAAAGATAGGGGTTGGAACACTTTGAACGCATTTTTCTCCATTCCACCTTTTTGGCACTAATTTCGCTTTAGGAAATTTTGTTATTACATAACTTGGATTCGTTTTTATGGGTTTTTCTGGGGTGAAATTTTAAGAGGAAGACAGCTATGAGACTGTAATTTTTTAATTTGTGTAATTTTTTGATGTCAAGAACTAACATTTTGGACAAAGGATGGAAATCTAAAAAACAGTCTGTGTTTCTGTGTCTTTTTTTTTTTTTGGTCACGAAAGATGGTATAATATAGAAATATGGCTCTATAGCTATCTGCTCTAAACTGTCCTAAAGCAACATAACCCATGAAAACGACAAATTTATGAGTAATTTCAAAACGACAGTTTTCCTACGCAAACACGCCCCCTTTCCTCTTAGAACATTTTCAATTTTTTTTGTAACTTCACCCAGGCTAACAAAATTTGGCAGAAATGTTCTCAACATCATCAAAATAAGCCCTGTAAATGTCATTTAAATCAGACAAGTGGTTCATACTTTCACGTGTTAAAAGGGCAACTCCGGTGAAATTTCAATGTTGAGAAAACAATGCAGTATTACATTGTATCTGAAAAGCCTACACTTAAAATATGACGACGCAATTGCGCCTAAACGTTTATTAAACCAGCCAACGAAGTCTGAGCGGCTTCACGGTGACCAAAATCCGCCCAATCTAGCAGGCGACGTGCACTGCAGTTCGGAAGATGAATGACACAGAAGCGTTTATTAGTAGTTTCGACGCGACGATCGCTCGTGGTCCTAGAATTTCTGGAATTGATCCGAGTTGCCCTTTAGGCGTAGCGCAATTCTTAGTCAAAATGGCACTTTGGCACTCTACGTAGCACTCTCTAGCTCGTGCCACAAACCGCACAGCACATGCACGTGACGAGAGATGATCGGTACGTGGGTCTGCATCTTTATTTCTCGAGCAACAAAAGCAGGTGTCGCGCGTTTCGAAGCCCGCATATGTATACAACTTGCAGAGGAAAAACCGTGTGGGCAGGTGATGGTCCTGACCGGGTGATGGTCCTGACCACTGCTACTCCTCATGCTTCTTCGGATTGAAGACGATCTTCCGCGTCTTCATTGGTGGTCCACTTGAAGCGCTTCCAGTCAGGGTTGCCACTGGGTTTGGAGTCAAAGTAGCCAAATCAGGCGCAGAAAGTAGCCAAATGTAGCCATTTTATTCGAGATTTCGCCAAAAAAAGTCGCCACACCAAATATGTACAATAAAAAGGTATTAAAACAAATGAAAGACGTTTTACAACACCCTGCAACGCCGAATAAGAGCACAGCTCTTGAGGAGGAGGAGGAGGAAGGGTACTTAGGGGAGACTACACCCCTCCTCCCTCCTCCTCCTCCCTCCTCCCTCGCGTGCCTCATCAGCGCGGTTACGGCGATCGGCGATGCCACTCAAGCCGGAAACGGGCGCCTAAGAGCTGCACTCTAAAACACAAAAGAAGGTAGCGAAAACTAATTAAAAATTAGTAGCTAGGAGTCTTCAGTTTACTGGACACACGTGCCGGCCATACAGAAGTTCACAAGCGTGAGGATGAAGCACTTCAAACTAATATCAAACATTGCAGCAAAGTGCTAGTAGATGCTGCAGGCCCCAGAATATAGTTTGCAATTATTTTCTCGGGGATTTTATCTGGGATCATGTACAGTGGCGTCACGAGGGTCAGCGGCACCCGGGGCGGTAGCCCGCCTCGACCCACCCCACTCCCCCTCGCATGGCCCGCCGCGACTCCCAGTACCAGCTCACGCCGATCAGCAGTACAAACATCATGGTGGATTGTAGGGGAACGGAAACACTGGGGTCACGCCGGTACCATGGTTGACTCTAGTGACGGGTCGGGTGCATACCTTCTAGCACGATTAGTTCTAACTAATTTGCGCGTTACAGGGGCTTTACCCGCGTTTTAGCAGCTTTTTTTTTGTTTTATTAAATTTGGACAAGCCCTAGACTACTATTGTTTCTGATGTGTCTTGGGGCAATATTTTGTCGAGCGTTTTCGCAGTTTGTGTGCCTCTTTTACGATGAGGTGGAAAGAAATTTGCGATTGCAAGATACGATGTTACAAAAGTGTATGACGGTGTCGATTTACCTGCCTACACCGGTGCAGAAAAGTGCTGCGTGGTATGCATTTTAAGGCGGGATCTTGAGATCAACAAAAACTAGCTTAGTTTTAGGAGAATCCTGGTAAAATAATGCCTATATTGTCAAAACACCATGATCATATCTCAATTACTATCATTTACAACACTTCTATGCTTTGAAACTACAGGAGGGCATGCAGAGTTTTAAAAAATACGATAGAAAATGGATGCCACACAACGTCACATTCTGGCATGTTTGAATCTGGCACAATTATTTTTCACTTTGCATTCTCCGTAAATTAAAGAGGAAATAACTCGAAAAAATACAGAAAGTGGAGTGTAATAGAACAAACCGAACAAAAGGTACCAGCTCCACGAGCAAAACAGAGTGAAAAAAATACAACTCCGAGCAATATTTCACTTTCCGAGCTGGTGCAAGTTGTTTAAAGCACTTGGATGTAGTCACCAGCAAAAAAAGAAGCATAATAGGCCATATCCTAAAATGAATAGCGCCATCTGGTTTACCGTGCGTGAACTCCATATGTCCGCCATGTTGGGTTGTGCTCAGTAGCACAGTCCGTACTCGCCCAAGTGCCCGAGCTTGTGTCCTAGCGCCCTAGCCGTGTTGACTGCGTCACCTACAGGGGCGTACCAACTTGTTTTTGAGTGGGGGGGCAAACCAGACCCCCCCACTCCGGGCCGGGGCCCTTGGTATCCCTGGATGGATGGATGGATAATAATGGCTATACCCTTTATAACGGGCGGTAGCTTGCACCATCTAGCCTAGGTCTAAAAAGACAAAGACATGATTCCTCCCGCCCTTTTAATACCAATTTTCTCCCACTAACTATAACCAGGCAGTGTGGGATATCACTAGGGTGACCTTCAAAGGATCGGGCAAAAAAAATAAAAAAAACATCATCCCCCTGCTTTTTTCCCCGGCGAGAAAGTCGCCAATTTTTGTCTGGTCAAATCTTGTCGGCGTTACCCCAGTACCGGACCCACTAAGAGAGAGGGTTGAGTCTTTGGGCCGGAGCCACGCGGGAGGGCCTGCCTGTCTCCAGCTGTGGTAGTTAGTTGTCCATCATTTAATTTTCCCTAGATAATTTCCACCAATCATCTAATCGTCTCTTTGTCACTGTAATCCTTTTCTCTTCCGTCCTTCCATCGTCGCCAGTAAAACCCAGGGCCCCGGCCAAATCCGTTACCCCTTCAGGGAGGGCAGGGCGAAGCCCCGTGCACTTCAAAACCAAGTGCTCTAGTGTCTCGCTATCATTATGGCAGGCGGCACATAATGTGTCTGTCTCCTGAAATTTCCCCCTATACGTCGTCGTCCTCAAAACTCCCGTTCTCGCCTCGAACAGCAAAGCACTTTCCAGTGAATTCTCAAACACGTTTTTTCCTTTCTTATGTCCTGCTTTCGTGACCTGTGCACTGTTACAGCTGATTTCTCCTGCATTCTTTCCTCCCACATTTTCCTCTCTGCCTCTTTCACCCCCTTTTTCACTGAAGTAGTTTGTTCAGCCTCATCACCAGTATGTAGGTATTTAAATGTGAGCTTTCGGGTTCGGTTTCTCCATTTTGTGTTTAGACTTTTCATGTATAAATACTTGAATACCTTCCGTGCCCACCGCGTATCATCCATTTCGGTCAACCTTTGTTCAAATTTCAACTTACTAATCCTATACCTGCTCTCAAAAGACGACCATCCCATTTCCCCCTGTACTCCCTCATTTGGTGTTCTTCCATGTGCTTCCAGTGCCAATCTGCCTACGTTTCTTTGTCGAATTTCTAATCCTGATTGAACGTTCGATTTCATGCATAGCACTGCATTGCCAAAAGACAGCCCTGGCATCATCACTCTTTTCCATTTACCTCTGACCACTTCATATCTATTATAGTTCCATAGTGTCTTGAGCTTCATAATAGATGAATTTCTTTTCCCTTTTCTAATTATATTCTCCTCGTGTTTCTCTAAATGTTTCCTTCCCTCATTGAGCCACACTCCCGGATATTTGTCTATTACATGGTCTATTACAATGTCTTGTATCCTCAAGGGTTCCCTCTTTCTTTTCTCATCGTTAAACGCCATTACTCCAGACTTGACACTACTAATACTCATGCCCAAGGTGTCCCCTTCCCCTCCACATATTCCAGCAAGTTCCTGTAGTGTATCCTGGTTATCTGCCATGAGTACTATGTCATCCGCATACATCAGTTCTGGTATTACCTGTACCACATTTCTCCCTCCTTTCATATAACTCACATCAAAACCTAAGTTGCACTGCTCTAATTTTTCTCTCCATTTTACTGAGATATATCATGAAGAGCAGAGGTGACAGTGGACAGCCCTGCCCGAGTCCTCTTTTTATTGCTGCGGGTTGTGTAGTTTCTGCTTCCAATGTTATAACTACCTTATTGTCTGTGTACACCTGCTGAAGAAACCTAACCAAATTTGTATCTAAATTATACTCCTTCAGCTGACCCCAGAGTTTTTCCTGGTTCACATTATCGTACGCTCCCTTGATGTCCAAATCAGCTAACCATAAAGGAGTGTGGTTCTTCATTGCTATTTCTATACATTGAGCGGTGACGAATAAGTTATCTTCCAGTCTTCTATCTCTTCGGAATTCATTTTGGAGCTCGACCAGTGTTTGCATATCTTCTGTCCATTGCTCCATTCTACGCTTTACTATCTGCATAGTTAATCTGTATAGAACTGAAGTTACCGTTATCGGGCGATATGACTTAATGCTGTCTTTGTTTCCTTTGCCTTTATAGCTTAGTCTCATTTTACTTTTTCCAATCATTGGGTAACTTTCCTCCCATAATTACTTGGTTAATCACATGCCCTAACTTCAATTTGCTTGTTTTTCCTAGTGTCTTTATTAGTTCCATGGGAATGTTGTCTGGGCCTGTCGCTGTACCTGCTGGAACCTTACTTTCTGCCTTGTCACATTGCCGCTGACCGTGCTGTTCACTGTCTCCCTCTGCTCAGACTGGGAGAAAGCCTCTTCGATTGTCTGCCTAATATATTCACGTGCCTCTTCCCCCTCTACTCTTCTCCCCTCCTGTGTGGTCACTAAGTGTTGGATACCCTCTGTCTCTCTCCCCTGGGCTTTAATGTTCTCCCCAAACCTTTTTGCCGCATTCCTATTTTTTTTTATTTACTTCCATCATCCACTGCACTCCTGCACTTCCAATTTTGGCCTGTATTAACGCTGATGATTCCCTTTTCCGCTCTTAGAAGTTCTCCCATTATGAAGCTACTTCAGTTGGCAAGGCTCCCCTTTTTTTGCCCACCTATGCTCCCTAGATGCCTCTCACCCCCTTCCCAGCCCCGGCCTCTAGGCTTTGTCCCTTAGGAACCTGTGTGTTTTTAAAAAAATACATCACTGTGCATCCAATCCTTCTACCCACCCTCCTTCCGGTGGGCTCACGGTAGTGAATACCATCTGCAACAAATGGACTGGCAGACGCTGGCTGGTACACCTCTCTGTTAATATCAATACCCTCATACCCCAGCTCCCCAGTCCCCCTATGACCGCATTTGCCCTGACCACCTTCCTCTCCGTTTTTACACTCTGCCCCTGAATCTCCGGAATCGTGCACATGACAATTTGGACCCCTTCAGCCGTCGCCCTCAATTTCTGCACCCCGGCTTCGATTTGTCTCCCCAGGTTCTGTTATCTTCCCTGCAAAACTTCGTTCAGCCCAGCGTGTAGCACCACCAGGTTCTGCCCGTCCATACTGTCCCGTAAGTGGTTCTTTGCCCCCTCCATAACCTTTCCGATACTGGCACCCGGGTACGCCTGCACTGCGACCCTCTCATCTTCCTTTACTCTCCAAGCGAGACCTGTTTTGAACCTGTTCACGTTTGAACTTTCAACTACAAGGACCCTCTTTTCCTCACTGGGCCCGCTCCAGTCGAGCCCCCCGCCAACTGCCCTGTCTGGTTCACCGCGTTTGTCTCCCTTATCTTCGATGATTGCTTACCTGGCTGTTCTGCGTCAGCGCCCCCTCGTGGCTCTGTATTCGCAACTCCAGCGCGCCGCTCGCCCTCCCGCGGACGAACGGAGAACCAGAGAAGCGGGGACGGCAGCGGTGACGGCGACGCGGAAACGGTGGCAGGGACTGTCGGCCTTGATGCGTGAAGCCATTTTAACGAAAAAAGTGAGCGCGTTAAAGGGGCTGTGAACGACATTGGGTAGGAATATTTCTTACTTTACACCAACTTCCTGGCACTAGTGGGACCCAAGAATACTCGAACGCAACACCACTGGCCAAGAAGCGTCTTCGTCGCGGCGGAATTCAAAGGATGAAAGCGGAGCTTTTCTTTCAGTCTCTCCTTCCAAAGCCTCTTTTTGCTCCTTCGCGAAATTTGATGACGGAGCTATGGGGGCAATGGCAACAGTACGGTCCCCGGGAATGCGTCATCGAGCTTTGCGGTGACGATATTCAAATGCTGCTCACACAGTGGACGCGAAGACTGCGTACGCATTCGATCTGGGCTCTTGACAATCGATGCCTCGACATGCATTCGGGTAGTGGCCCGTGTCCAATCGCTGCAACGACGACAATAGCCGAGCCATAACAATGTCTGGAACTCAGCGCGTGTCCTGTGCTTTCCCAACCCCAGCGCGTGGCTGTTCCACAATGCGCCTTACCATTGTCGTGTTCTCGGTTTCCATCCTGTCTAGACGCGACTGTAAGACACACAACCTGCATAGAAATTCTCCTGCCTCCGCTTCCTCAGAGCTCTCGAACCTAGTTTCCGACATATGAACCCAGAGCAGACACTCCCCCACTGTACCTGAACGTCCTTCTTCGCCATTCTTCCCTACTCCCGGAGCCCGGCCCAATTCGGCACAAAACTCGAACACGTGGTACACCATGTGTTCTGCTGCTCAAATCTAGCCGATTTCCCCTCCTTTTTAAGCTATATCTACTCGATAAATGAAATGGGCAAACCTATATGCCGCTCTCCCCACGTGTCTATTCTAAACAACGCCGCTATCCATCCCGCCAACCATTTAACAAAGCAACGTGGCCCCGTCATGTTGCACCGTTGATAGACTCCCGTGCCTACAAAAAACAAATTAGTAAAAACTATCCTATCCCCTGTCCTACTGCTACCAAAAACTACCGTCACTATTCCATGCACAGCTAAATAGGAGAAGAAAACACTGGCCGGCGGCGCCCATTGGCGCCAGTGTTTGCCCTGCCCAGTGGCGGCTGTTTCAGGGGGGGGGGGCAAAACACATGCCTTGCCCCCTCCCCCCACTCTGAGAACTGGGGGGGCAAGCGCCCCCTTGCCCCCCGGTTGGTACGCCCATGGGTGCAGACAGTGAAAAACGTCATGTATAACATTTGCTCTTCAATAAAGTACTTTTGAACAGTTACCTTTGTTTGCAATAATGAATGGCATGATCATGCTCATAGTTACAGGCTAAGAACATAGGGCAAGGAAAGACGCAGAGGAGAAAGCAGACGGGATGCTGGAGGGAGAGGTTTTCTTCTCTCCTCTTCAGCATTCCGTCAGCTTTCTTCCCCTTTCCTTTGCCCTGTGTTCTTAGCCTCTCACTGGCTAGTAATCTAGAATTTGTGTGTGAATTTTACTTTAAAATAGTACACAACAATGAATTTCTTTTCGCAGGCAGCTCTTGCAGAAATGTTCAGGTTCAAAATCCAGTTGGAGAAAACCTAAAAACAAAAATGAATTAAGATGGCAATTTGGGCCAGTTTGTTCATGATCGAAGATAGGCGCCGAAAAAACAAGGACAAGAAGAGACGTAAACACTGGTCTGCCAGTGTTTACGTCTTTTTTGTCCTTGCTTTTTTGGCGCCTATCTTCGAATACAAATGAAAGCATCCTAACAGCTCAGTGAACAGCTCCACCTGCAGTGCATTGTCCTAAAAATGTACTAGAAAAATCCTCGGCTGCCCTCCTGAGGACGTTCTGAGGATGTCCAGAGGCCGGACAATAGGACGTTTTCAGGATGTTTCCAGGATCATTTGAGGACATCCCCAGGACATCATAATGTCCTTGAAAGGTTGTCCTGAGGACATCCTGGGGGTGTCCAAGTGTTGTCTGGGCAGGGACGTCTACGTGAGAAAACGACTCGTTCAATTTCAGCTTGAGGACGTTCTTAAGGTACGAAATAGGCTCAGATCCTTCCTGGTCGAGGGAACTTAAAGCAGGTACTGCTGCACACTTGCGTTTGAGTGCGTTTGACTGCATTGCGTCGAGAACCGAAAGTGAGTCACCGGCACATCTGTGCTTCCTATGAAGCCTGGGTTGGCCTGACTACTTACGCGGGTGCCGCCGCCGCCTAGTCCTGATGCCTTCGCCTGGCCACCTGAGGATTGACGGTGGCCAAGGAGGCGTCGCTGGCCTGGGCCTTTTTGACCACCTTCACCTGCTTGGTTTGACGGCCAATGGCGGCGGCCAGGGCCTTCCTGGCCACCGCCAACTCCTCGACGAAATCAGCCATTAGATGACGGTGGTGTTGCAGGGTAAGGAGCTCGCAGTGGATGTCTCCGAGCCGCTGGAGCAGCTCCTCGGCCTGCAAGCGTGCAGCCGCGTGTACTCGAGGGCACAAGCTCAGCAATGCTGGTTTACGAGTCCCTAGTCAGGCTACGCTTCGGAGCAATGACACTCCAACCATCTAGTTTAAAACACCGTTGCCAGTGGTTTGATTTTAATCAAGGTGAGTGCATTGTCGGCTACATATTGGGCGTGATGCTCCAGCTTGAGCGCAATGAACTAATGAGAAAATTTTTGACCTGTTTGCGAGTTCACAATTGTGCAATATTTTGGTGAGAATGTCTCACCAACATCAAAATATTGAGCGAGGTCTCGTGGCCTCCAATGTGTTTGCTCTTAGTACTCCTTCGTCCAGCAGCCCAAGTTGGCTTGTGTAAGGCAGCGGAACAACTTGAGATTTGCAAGCGAAGCGAGAGTTGTCAATGGCTTACAACATCGGGGGTGGAAGCAAGCTTCAGCCTTTTGGAGCAGGCCTGGGAGCAGCAAAGGTGCCCCTTTGGACCAGCTTTTTATCAGTAAACGTTCATCTTTGGAGCAGCTCATGAGCAACGAAAATCGATTTTCGTAGCAATATAAGCAAATGTTGGAGCTGCTTGGTTCTATAAGCACAGATGTTTTTCTAAATACAAAAAGAAATACAAATAAAAAAGCATCTCCATGTGATGTTCCAGAACCATATCCAAACATGACCTTTCCTTAAATATATTCCAGCCTATAGACCGTTCCATTAGGGTCAGAGCAGAGAGGGTAATAGAGAAAAAAATGCCCTCTCCCTCTCACTCCGCATATCGTCTGCTCTGCCGAGTGGGCTGTACCTAGCATCCGACTGGCGCGCAAACTCTGATTAAAATCGCGTCGTTTTGGAAATTTCAAGCGCAGACGCGTAGGTTTTAGTATACCAGTTATCGTGTAATACTATGCTAGATAAAAAGACTAACAGGGTCCAATTGCGCTGTTACCTGCCTGCAAATACAAAAAAATAGACACTTTCAGCGAGTCAGTTACTCGAACTGCCACCAGTCGGCGCGCCCTCCGCGCCGCCATAGCCGACCTTCAGTTTCTCGCCGTTGCTCTCGCGTTGTGTGCTGCACAGGCCACTACCGGAGCTTCATTTTCGTGTTCATTTACGTTCCGCGTTGAAATCTTGTATTTTCTTTAGGTCTTTTCGATATTTAGGACTTTCATTTAGTCATTTGATATTTATATTTCGACATAGCTCTTGTATTTTCTTATTTATGGAATGGAATCGGACAGCGAATGGGTCGACGATACAAGATTATGAGGCTTCAATGACCATGTAAGTTCATCCCATTCTTACGTTTTTGTCGCTAGTAAAGGGCAGTCAACGCTATTGCGACATATGTAAATTGCAACTGACGCAGTAAGGCTATCACAGTCGTGCTTCTCGCTGCATGTGCGTCCTCGTTTCCGTAAAGCCGACCCGCATGTAAGCGATGGAAGCGGCGGGAATCAAGCGACCAAGACGGTGAGCGACGTTTTCTAGAAACCCAAAAAAACCGAGCGATGCAACAGGCGACAGTGAGAAATCTTCGTCGCTGACTCTCGTCGCCGTCGCTCGTCTCGTCGCACGCTACATCGCTTACATGTGGGTCAGCTTTACGGAAACAAGCGCGCACATGCAGCGAGAAGCACGACTGGATAGCCTCCCAAGCAGCACAGACTTGGCCAGTCATTGGCCAATGGCTGGCAATGGTCCTTGGCCAAGTGGCCAGACAGTGGCCAGAAGCTGGCCGGTGACTGGCCTTTATCTGGCCATTGGCCAGTGGCCACTGGCCATCAGCCATCGGCCAAGCATTGGCCAATGAGGGGCCACTCTCTGGCCACTGGCCAAAAAACCATCGCCAGACATTGGCCATTGCTTGGCCAAAATCCGTGCTGCTTAGCTGCGTCAGTTGAAATTTGCATATGTCGCAATGGTGTTGACTGCCCTTTATTAGCGAGAAAAACGTTAGAATGGGATGAACTTACATGGTCTCTGAAGCCATAATCTTGTATCGTCGATCCCATTCGCTGTCCGATTCCATTTCATAAATAAGAAAATACAAGAGATATGTCGAAATATAAATATCAAATGATTAAATGAAAGCCCGAAATATCGAAAAGACGTAAAGAAAACACACGATTTCAACGCAGAACGTAAAAGAACGCGAAAACCAAGCTCCGGTGACGGCCGGCCCAGCACACATGGCGAGAAAACTGAAGGGCGGCTATGGCGGTAGGGTCACGTGACGTCAAGATGCCGGCGCCCATGAAATGTTGCCTGAAAGGGTCTATAGGGAAAACTGTGTCAGATTGGCCGGTCTCACCCGGCCAAAAATAAACTCCGGTTTCTGTACCTTTTTTACTATACAAAGTTCGTACTGGTGTAGGTCTTCAGCGACCATGAGTGGAAGTCTGAAAATAATAAATAAAAACGTGCTCTCTTGCAGCAATAAACGCAGTAGTTGAGGGTAGTACTGCCGGCTGACTCAACTGCTAAGTTACGGAAAAAAGATATGCTAGTTGGCCATTTACCGAAATAGAACAACAGAGAGCTATAGGCTGATTTTGGAGTAGCCATAACTATTCTAAGAATGCGAACCACTTCACAACGGCAGCCACGAGCGAGAGTTCGATGCTTCGTACAGCCCGCCGCTGTACGAGCCGGCACGACCATGTCGCTCACGCAATTTCTGCTACTCACGCAGGTTTTGTGCGGTGCTGCATCACGGAAGCTGCTTATCGAAGACGACGGCACTCAATCCTTTCAAGTCTTGTGTAGTGCTGCATCACGGCAGCTAATCTTCGAAGACGACGGCACTGAATCCCAAGTATGTCCACCAGGCGACAGGGCACCTAAGTGCGACCGCGAGCATCGATTTCCAACGTGCGCCGCCGCTGATTTTGACCGATGTCCCTTACCGGCCTACGAACACTGGCACAGCACCGACGGCCTCGAGGTGAACTACGGGCTACAAAAGGCGGCAACTGCCAGTGTCCAACTGGGGCGTGGAGCCGGCACGACCATGTCGCTCACGCAATTTCTGCTACTCACGCAGGTTTTGTGCGGTGCTGCATCACGGAAGCTGCTTATCGAAGACGACGGCACTCAATCCTTTCAAGTCTTGTGTAGTGCTGCATCACGGCAGCTAATCTTCGAAGACGACGGCACTGAATCCCAAGTATGTCCACCAGGCGACAGGGCACCTAAGTGCGACCGCGAGCATCGATTTCCAACGTGCGCCGCCGCTGATTTTGACCGATGTCCCTTACCGGCCTACGAACACTGGCACAGCACCGACGGCCTCGAGGTGAACTACGGGCTACAAAAGGCGGCAACTGCCAGTGTCCAACTGGGGCGTGGAGCCGGCACGACCATGTCGCTCACGCAATTTCTGCTACTCACGCAGGTTTTGTGCGGTGCTGCATCACGGAAGCTGCTTATCGAAGACGACGGCACTCAATCCTTTCAAGTCTTGTAGTGCTGCATCACGGCAGCTAATCTTCGAAGACGACGGCACTGAATCCCAAGTATGTCCACCAGGCGACAGGGCACCTAAGTGCGACCGCGAGCATCGATTTCCAACGTGCGCCGCCGCTGATTTTGACCGATGTCCCTTACCGGCCTACGAACACTGGCACAGCACCGACGGCCTCGAGGTGAACTACGGGCTACAAAAGGCGGCAACTGCCAGTGTCCAACTGGGGCGTGGAGCCGGCACGACCATGTCGCTCACGCAATTTCTGCTACTCACGCAGGTTTTGTGCGGTGCTGCATCACGGAAGCTGCTTATCGAAGACGACGGCACTCAATCCTTTCAAGTCTTGTGTAGTGCTGCATCACGGCAGCTAATCTTCGAAGACGACGGCACTGAATCCCAAGTATGTCCACCAGGCGACAGGGCACCTAAGTGCGACCGCGAGCATCGATTTCCAACGTGCGCCGCCGCTGATTTTGACCGATGTCCCTTACCGGCCTACGAACACTGGCACAGCACCGACGGCCTCGAGGTGAACTACGGGCTACAAAAGGCGGCAACTGCCAGTGTCCAACTGGGGCGTGGAGCCGGCACGACCATGTCGCTCACGCAATTTCTGCTACTCACGCAGGTTTTGTGCGGTGCTGCATCACGGAAGCTGCTTATCGAAGACGACGGCACTCAATCCTTTCAAGTCTTGTGTAGTGCTGCATCACGGCAGCTAATCTTCGAAGACGACGGCACTGAATCCCAAGTATGTCCACCAGGCGACAGGGCACCTAAGTGCGACCGCGAGCATCGATTTCCAACGTGCGCCGCCGCTGATTTTGACCGATGTCCCTTACCGGCCTACGAACACTGGCACAGCACCGACGGCCTCGAGGTGAACTACGGGCTACAAAAGGCGGCAACTGCCAGTGTCCAACTGGGGCGTGGAGCCGGCACGACCATGTCGCTCACGCAATTTCTGCTACTCACGCAGGTTAGTGAATGGTTGGCTTGTAAAAGGTTTACTGTCTTTATCTTGCCGGTTCCACCCCAAGTGCTGTATAACTGTGTAAAGTCTCATTCGCTTGTGAAGTGCCATACACGGCATCGCTTTTTCTTGTTTCGGCGGCTTGCGTTTTATTTTTTATTGCTTCTACTGTGTGGCGACATTGAATTAAACCCAGGTCCTGTAAATGAGGAGACTCTGCAAATGATTTTGGACGGGCAACTGGAGATTAAAGCCCAATTAGATAGCATAGAAACAAAACAAGTAGCGCAAGGGGCTACTCTTGAAGATTTAAAAAGACGTATTTTATCCTTGGAAACTCAGGTTGCAACGCTTACGAAGTTAGAGGTGGCCATGACAGAGTGTAGGAATAGCTGCGAAAGTCAACAGCGTGCAATGGAGTCCCTTGTTTCAAAGGTTGATAATCTTGAAAATCGTAGTAGAAGATGTAATCTCGTGTTTTATGGTATTAAAGATGAGAACGCAAAAGAATCATGGGCAGTGTCGGAACAACTAGTTAAAGAACTATGTGAAACAAAGCTCGGTATTACGCCTACAACCATTGAAAGAGCTCATAGGATTGGGAAGTTTAGTCCAGACAAAACCCGACCTTTGATCGCGAATTTTTCCTCGTTTAAAGAAAAACAGTCAATCCTAGGAAACGCAAAGAAGTTGAAAGGTTCGGGCATCAGTGTATCAGAAGACTTCTCTGAAGAGATACGTAGAAAAAGACGTTATCTATGGGAGTTTGCCAAGAGTCGCAAAGATGACGATACGCGGGTTAACCTCAGGCACGACGTTCTTTATCTGAATGATACCAAATACATTTATGATGATAAGATCAATCAGGTAGTGCGGTCTAAGTGACTGTATGCTGACTCGCCCACTACAATCTCATTCCTTGTTATTAACTGTCGTAGCATCAAAAATAAAGTTGATGATTTTCTTCTCTCTTGGAAACGGTTCAGCCGTCCGTTGTTATAGGCACAGAATCTTGGCTAACTGATGACGTAATGGACTGCGAGGTATTTCCTGATAATTTTACATGCTACAGAAAAGACAGAAATAGTCATGGTGGCGTTGTTACGTTTCTCCGGGAGAATCGACGAATCCGGAGACCGACGTTTATTTGGCAGCGTTTATTGTTCGGCAGCCGGAACCAAAAAAGCACAAAGCTTGCCGGCGATGCCGCTTATATCGGCAGCAAGCACCAGAGGTACGCCCCCCTGACTCAGCAGTTCTGCTGCGGCCGCGACAGCGATAAGCGATAACATCGCATCGTAACAACTCCTCCCCCTTTTAGGGCGAAACCGCATAAAACAATTTTCCCGCCACTCTCCAGGTTTCAAGCACGTCCTTGGAAATGTTCGACAGACAAACGAACGGCGTAGTCCTCGTGCTGCTTGCGCAGAACTTCACAGTCGTTGCTCGAAGAAACCTTCGCAGCGAATACAGGTTCAGCTTGCGCTGATCCAAAGGGCGGGAAGTCCTGGAGACGCAGGGCCCAACACCGTCTGCGAAACTGGGCGGAAGCGTCGACGCGCGGCCCAACACCGTCACTGCAGTTTTCAGTGTCCTTGACTGGTCGGAAGCGTCGACTGTGCGGTCCAAGAGGCGCAGGAAGGAGCGGTGATGGCGTTCCTTGCGACCATGAGCCAAAGTCGCCAGCGGCCCAGGAGTAGCAGCGGCTGTCACGTGCCGTCGGTGCCAGGACGTCGGGATGACAACAGAGGTCCGTCGTGCTTCTGTGGGGAATGAGAAGGGCCAACAACAACCAAGCACCACAGAAACTGCGGAGGCACCCGAAACGCCCTTTCCACTCACCGAGAGCACGAATTATTCAAAAGAAATAGCTTACAAAATATGCCCCAAACGCAGCCAGAATTTTTTGAAAATATCGTTCCCGATCTTTCGGGAATAGACAGCTAATGAATGAAATTGAATGGAACTATTTACAAATGTGCAGATGAGACAAAAGAAACAGAAAATCGCACTGTGCGCCGGTTAGAGCGCTCGGCTCAGACAATCTGCGTTCGCATGAAGCTTTCCTTTTTTATGTCGAACCAAGAAAGAATATTCCTGGAGGGTCAAGCTCCAGCGTAACAAGCGACCGTTTTTGGGGGACAGCTGCTGAAGCCATGTGAGCGGTCTATGATCTGTAATTAAAATAAACTCCGAACCATAGAGATAGCAGCGAAGCTTTTCTACAGCCCATACGAGACAAGCGCATTCTTTTTCGATGGTACTGTAGGCTTGCTCCCTTGAAGTTAGCTTCCTGCTGGCAAACAAAACGGGGTGCTCTTCCCCTTCATTTTCTTGGCTAAGAACGACGCCGAGTCCTTTTTCGCTGGCGTCGCACTGCACTAAGAAGGGTCTTGTGTAGTCAGGGCTGACTAATACGGGCTGAGTCGCCAAGGCTAACTTAAGAGCCTCAAACGCCTTTATCTTGCGATCGTCCCATTCGATCTTAGTGGGCTCAGTTTTCTTGAGCGCATCCGTCAGGGGACTCGCCTTTTCAGAGAACTGGGGAATGTATTGGTGGTAGTAATTCACCAGTCCGATAAAGGACATCAAATCTTTTTTTGTTTGTGGCAAGGGAAACTCTTTAATGGCCTGAACCTTGAGTTCTTGTGGACGTCTCCTTCCTTGACCGACTACGTGTCCGAGATACGATACTTCGCCTCGGCCAAACTTACACTTTTTCGCCTTGACTGTAAGTCCTGCGTCTTGCAGGCGCGAGAACACCTGTTCTAGGTGCTGAACGTGCTCTCTCCACGTGTCCGAAAATATAGCGACGTCGTCTAGGTATGGCAACGCAAAAGACTCTGTTCCGTCCAGTACCAGATTCATCAGTCTCGAAAACGCATAGGGTGCGTTTTTCAGTCCAAAGCTCAGGACAAGCGGTTTAAAAACACCAAACGGGGTCATGAAGGCGGCAAGGTTGCTGGCGTTCGCGGTAAGTGGCACTTGCCAGTAACCTCTAACGAGGTCGATGGTTGAGATAAACTTGGCTTTGCTTACTTTCTCAATGCAAGTTTCGATATTAGGGATTGGGTAGACTTTTGTTACCGTTACCGCGTTTAACTTTCGGTAGTCCACACAGGGACGAGGTTCTTTTCCTGGAGTCTCTACCAGAATCATAGGAGACACGAAGTCGCTCTCGCACCGCTCAATCAACCCTAGCTCTAGCATTTGATCTACGGACTCTTTTAATAGCTTTTCTTGGCGAGGGGAAAAGCGATAGGCCTTACACTGAATATTTGACCGAGTCCTCACTTCGATGTCATGTTCGACCAGACTCGTTCTTCCGGGAATAGTTGAAAACAATTTTTGGTATTTGCCAATTAATGCCGTAAGATCCGAAAACTGGTTTTGGGTGAGCGTCTTATCGACTGCGGCCTCTACGACTTCGGCGATTGTCAGGATCCCGTCGGTTTTTCCCAGCTCAGGAATTCGTGTAGGAATTTCCTCTGGTTGGTTTAGTGCAATGCTGACTACTTGCACCCTTTCCACGTACGGCTTCATGAGGTTGCAATGGTATATGCGGACCTCTTTTCTGCGACCTGGCAGTTTTACCACGTAATTTGTCTCGGATAGCCTCTGCTGGACCGTTGCTGGTCCTTCCCATTGCAATTCCAACTTATGAGCCTTAGAAGACCTCAAAAGTAGAACTTGGTCACCCACCTTAAACGTTCGGAGGCGGCTGTTTTTGTCATAGTAGGTTTTACCTCGCGATTGCGCTTTTCCCAGGTTCGCCTCAACTAGCTCACGCGTTTTGTGGAGACGGTTTAGTAAGGAAAGCACATACTCCACCACTGTTGGGTTCTCGGCTTCACCCTCCCAGCCCTCGCGCAGCAACCGCAAAGGTGAACGCAAATTGCGTCCATAGACCAGTTCCGCTGGCGTGAAACCAGTTGACTCGTGAGCAACGGTTCGCAACGCGAAAAGCATAGCGGGCAATGCCAAGTCCCACTCTTTTTTCTGTTCGTGACAAAGGGCCCTGAGAATGCGCTTCATTACCGAGTGCGCTCTCTCTACGCTGTTACTTTGCGGGTGGCTTACAGAACTGTGAACAATCTTAATGCCACACCTCTCGAAAAAGCTGGTTGTTAGAGCACTGGTAAAAACGCTACCCAGATCACATTGAATTTCACTAGGAAACCCGATCCGAGAAAAGACCGAGAGCAAGTTATCTACTACTTCGACCGATGTCTGCTCTTTCATTGGAACGGCTTCTGGGAACTTGCTGGCTGGGCATAATATCGTTAGAAGATACCTAAAACCCGTCTTAGTTGTAGGTAGGGGTCCTACGACGTCTATCACTAGCCTTTTGAAAGGTTCCGTGATTATGGGCACTAGTGTGAGAGGCGCCTTTCGGCGCTCGTTTGGTCGTCCTGTTCTTTGGCAGGTGTCGCAAGAACGGACGAATTGCTCAGCCTCCTTAAAGCAGCCCGGCCAATAATATTCTGCCAAAAGCCTGCACTTGGTCTTTGTGATTCCTAGGTGTCCCGACCACCCTTCTCCGTGAGCAAGCTCGAGTAATGCAATTCTATACTTAGATGGAACGACAATTTGATCTACCTCGTTCCCCGATTTGTCCTTGAAACTACGGTAAAGAATGCCGTTGCTCATAAAGAAGGAGATGTTCGGCTTGTTTTCTTTTCCCACGCTTTCACGACACTTTGAAAGACTCGGGTCGGATGACTGCTCGGCGATAAGCGTAAGCTTATCTACACCGGCTAGCGCACGGAAATTGCTGCTCTCCGGCGAAACCAGCGTGGTCATGTCAGCTCCTTCGTTCGGCTCTTCATCGGGCCCGCTGCTGTTTTTACCAGTCGACGCGCTCGCTTCCGTCTGAAGTGTTTCCGGCACTGCGCTAGTTGTCATTGAGCGCGTGACGACTAGAACAGGATTCATGTCCAGCGGTATACCCGACTCGCTCAATTGCCTTGCAGTTCTGTTTGACAGTATGTACGGACAGTTTGGAAGCACTCCGTCAGAAACAGCTGCTTCCGTTTCCACTACTCCGAAAGGTCCGTTTAGTTTTACCTTAGCTACGGGCAGACTAACTGCCCGATTTTCCAAGGCCTGACGGATCCACACACAGTCGCCTGTAAAATGTTCTTGCTCCACTAGCGAAGAGTGTACCAGATCATACGTGGCGCCGGTATCTCGTAAACCTTTGCAGAATTTACCATTTACCTGCATGTCATACAGATACGGCCTGAGTAGGTCCTCCGCTTCTCCCAGACACAAGTTAACGGGAGCAACTTTAGGGACGCGGCAACCAGAAGCGACATGACCAGGCTGTTTACACCTGTAGCACACTATTGGTTTACGCTCCTCGAACGCCTTCATTTTACGTTTCTTTTCGTCTGAATCAGACACTCCCTTTGTCGGTACTTCACTTTCTTTGCACTTTTCGGCGCCTTTCTTCACGAACGTGCGAGGTCCGCATCGTTCGTAGAAACGGTTGGAGCTACGGTTTTCTTCAACAACTTTCTTCCCGTGCCTAGAGCAGTACTCATCCGCGTAATCTGCAGCTTTTTGCACCGTTTCTACTTCCGGTCTATCCTGAATCCACTCCTTTAGACCTGTCGGAATACAGGAGAGAAACTGCTCTAGTGCTATCTGCTCCAGCACCTTTTCACGATCCTCGTAAGAGTTGACACCACGGAGCCAACTTTCCAGAAAGCCTTTAAGCTTATAAGCGAACTCTGCGTAACTTTCGTCCGGTCCTTTCCTTGTCTCTCGAAATTTCTGTCGAAAAGCTTCAGGCGACAACCTGAACTTCCTAAGCAGGCAAGACTTTACGGACGCGTAGTCATCGGCTGCTGTAGGATCTAGTCGGGCCAAAACGTCGGCCACCTCCGCTGGCAGTAAACTCAAGAGCCTTTGAGGCCAGCTCGACTCTACAAGACCCATCTTAGCGCAAACCCGTTCGAAATTTACTAAATAGAGACCCATGTCTCCGCCGACGCGAAAAGGTTGCAAAAGGGCTCGCATGTCAAACTTTTTCGAGCTGTTATCCACCACAATGGCCTCACCAGCGTCAAAGTTACGTTGAAGCATTTCTAGCTCAAGTTTTTCTCGAGCAACGCGAGCCCTCTGAGCCGCGTGAAGCTCCTCTTGAGCGGCACGTTGGGCGGCGCGAAGTTCCGCTTCCCTTCGTCTCTTCTGCACCTCGCTCCAACACTCGGAAATTTCGTCGGCGCCCGCGCCACAATCTTCAATGGCCTTGATAATCTCGGGCTTTCTCATGGCCTTGACCACTTTAACACCCAGCTCTTCCGCTAAGAGCATTAAATCGGGCTTCACAATCGCCGCGAGATTTATCGGATCCATGTTCAGAAATTTCCAAAAAAGTTTGGCTACTTTTGCCCAGCGCCCGTATCAACCGTTTGGCGATACCACAGAACTAACTGCCTTAAACACTTAAGCTGCTCGGTGAACGGAAAGGAAGCCCCAGGCACTCACCGACAGCACCCATGGAACCCGGCGTCGTCGATCCATCCCACCGCTGCCACCAGCTGTTACGTTTCTCCGGGAGAATCGACGAATCCGGAGACCGACGTTTATTTGGCAGCGTTTATTGTTCGGCAGCCGGAACCAAAAGAAGCACAAAGCTTGCCGGCGATGCCGCTTATATCGGCAGCAAGCACCAGAGGTACGCCCCCTGACTCAGCAGTTCTGCTGCGGCCGCGACAGCGATAAGCGATAACATCGCATCGTAACAGCGGTGTGTTTATTTTAGTGGACCAGAGGATTTCTTCGAGTAAGATTGAGGTGGAACTAGGATCGTGCGAAGCTGTGTGGTGTCAGTTAAGACTTCGTAATGGTAAAACTTTGGCAGTTTGTTCTTTTTATCGGCCGCCAGCAAGTTCAGTTGATGTACTAGCAGAGTTCACAGCTGCGGCTGAAACGATTAAATCTGAGAGCATTGCTATAGGTGGCGATTTTAATTTGCCCGATCTTAACTGGCACCAACCAAGCATACACTCTGGAGTAACTCGTGGGCTCACTGCAGTAATGTACAATTTTATCAACTTGTTTTCGTTGACTCAAACAGTGCTAGAACCCACTCGAGGGGACCACATACTAGACCTTTTCCTTACAAACGATCCGGATTTAGTGCAAACAACTTTAGTAATTCCGGGAATCAGCGATCACAACGCTGTCCTTTGTGAAATGAAATTGGATCACGTAAAAACGTATAATGACAGCAGTCGACGCATATTTAATTACAGTAAAGCTAATATTACCGCGATAAATGCTGAACTAGATAGTTATTTTGTTCTTTTTGAAACGCTTGCTGAATCATGTTCGGTACCTGAATTATGGACACTATTTAAGACGAAAGTTTTGGAATTGCAAGACCGCTTTGTTCCCTCTTGGATTTTAACTAAGAGACGTAATAATAGCAAACCTTGGTTTACAAAAGAACTACGGAAATTGACCCATAGAAAACAAAGAATTTATCGAGCCTATAAGAACAATCCGTCGCTTGAAAATATCATCAAACTAAAAACGATTACCAGTAATCTAAAAACGAAAATAGAACACGCAAAATCATTTTTCTTCGAGTCATTTCAAACTAAAGTTAAAGAAAATCCTAAAGAACTTTGGAAATACATAAAGAGAAATAAAAAAGATAACGTATCTATTCCTGCTCTCGTGAAATGTGACGATATGGTCACTAATGCTGGTGACAAAGCTGAATGTTTTAACACTTATTTTAGTTCTGTGTTTTCCCTACCTGTTATAAATAACAACACTGCAGACGGCCTCGCTCCGGCGGATGTATCGCCCATGGAAGATATCTTCTTTGATGCTCACGGAATAGAAGTTTTATTGGAGGGCTTAAGTGCTTCAAAGGCTGCTGGCCCTGACTGTATACCGACTGCTTTACTGAAATCCTGCGCACGATCAATGTCCCCATATTTAAAATTACTTTTTACGAAGTCACTGAATTATTGCTCGCTCCCTGATGATTGGAAAATAGCGTCAGTAGTCCCAGTCTATAAATCGGGGCTTCGCAACAGTGTCTCGAATTACCGTCCCATTTCATTAACTTCCGTTTGCTGTAAAATTCTTGAACACATCCTGTACACATCTATTTCCAAACACATGCATATTCATTCTTTGTTTAATCAGAAACAGCATGGCTTTCGAAAGGGGTTGTCCTGCGTTACGCAATTAACGGAATTTTCTCATGATATAGCTGAAGCGCTGGATAGCCGTTCAGCAGTCGACTGTATTTTCTTGGATTTCAAAAAAGCATTTGATGTGGTACCTCACGCGTTATTAGTAGACAAATTGTGGCGTTATAATATCAACCCTCGTGTAATCTCCTGGGTTTCCGAATACCTACGTGCAAGATGTCAGTACGTGGTAGTAGATGGCACGAAATCGGGTATTTCCGATGTAACATCCGGAGTTCCGCAAGGGTCGGTTTTGGGACCTTTACTCTTCTTACTTTACATCAATGATATCTCGGCGTCTGTTACATCATGTATGCGAATGTTTGCAGACGATTGCGTTTTGTATAGAAAAGTTAATTGTAAATCTGATAGTCTCATCCTTCAAAAGACTTAAATGCAATACAAACTTGGTGTGATAAATGGCGGATGAAACTTAATTTGGATAAAACCGTGTGCATGACATTTTCCAGGAGAAAAACATTGAGCGAATTCCGTTATGAAATAGACAATATTAATCTAAAAACAGTTTCTGAGTTTAAGTATTTAGGCGTTTTCTTTACATCTTCATTACATTGGAGTCGACATGTCGATTATACTGTGGCAAAGGCTTCAAAATCTTTGGGTTTTCTTCGCAGAAATACGCGAAATTTTCCTCAAGTCACCCGGGAGTTGTTGTATAAAACAAATGTGTTATCTATCTTAGAATATGCCTGCACTGTGTGGGACCCGCCGACTATCACTGATAGAGATAAACTAGAAAGGGTGCAAAACTTTGCGGCCCGCTATGTATTGGGCAGGTCAGTTAAAGATAGAGATTTTAGTGTGTCACGTGCTAAACAGACTCTACAGTGGGATACACTTGAACACCGTAGAGCAAAGCTTCGCTTGAAGTTTTTTCACAGTATATACCATTCCCAAACCGGAATTCCACGTGACACTTATCTTTTTTCACCACATTATCAATCCGCCCGAGTGGATCACGTTCATAAGGTTCGCGAGTACAGGTGTAGGACTGCAGTTTTTAGTAGTGCTTTCTTCCCCAAAACAATTTGTCAATGGAACCGCTTACCCTCTACCGTAGTATCAATCTTGTCAAATGATGCCTTTTATTCTGCCCTGGAATCAGTCAAGTTGTTAAGATAAGAGTTATGCAATGTGTGTCGCGGGTTCGAGATCAGCTTTGATGTACATAAATTATCCTGTCGTTAGTTGTTGATATTGAGTGTTGCTGTGTGTTGCGACATTGTGATGTGCTTTCATGTATACAAGTACTCTTGCCGTCATTTAACCTAACTGTACTTCACAAGAAGCCTGCTTGTGTGTATTCAAGTAATGTTTGGCGTATGTACCCCCCCGCTGTAATGCCGAAAGGCGCTGCGGGTACTGGATAAATAAAAAAATAAATAAATAAATTGTGCGGATACCCTTTTTCGAACCGAGTGGCAGCCGCCGGCATTGCCACGCATCTCAGCATGAAAAGAAAAAAAAAAAAGCCCCGGAGAAGGATGCCTCGTCTTCGAACGCGCCAACGCACTTGGCCGCCGATGACGGAGCCGCCCTCGTCCAACAGACAAGGGATGCCATTTCTGCCTCCTTCACCTCAACATTGGGAGCTGCCTTGGTTTCAATCGTCGATGCCAGGGCCGGTCTCGCCCCACACGGCCAGCTGTCTCAGCAGTCCCTGTTGCAGAACTCCGAACTTGAGCTATTCGAACGTCAGCGCGGTGGGCTCGAACATCTACAGACGCGCCAAGAGACCACATCCAGCATCGCCGGAGCCCTCCCCTGCTTCCGCCGGAGATATGGCTTCTGGGAATCATTTCTACCAGAGCCACCAACGCGATCCGACCACTTCTGGTGGTCGGATCGGCCCATTCCCGGAGCGAGGGTCCGTCAGGCCTACAACATTTTTTGCGACCTCGCCCAGAACACCAGAAGTTTGTCCACGAGATATGTCCGCGAGATCTGGCATCTCCACCCGTATCGGTTCTACTGGGTCATGCCATGGTTCCCGAACACAAGCACCTCATTTGAGATTGACTGGAACTCTTCCACGTCGTCGCGAGAGGGAACTCGAGGACGGCTATCTGCCGTCCTCCTGTCTGAGGTTTACAGAGAGCTCCCCGACCAGCTACCATACCTGCCTCGACGCGGTCGCCGCATGTTCCGTGCTCCCGCGAACACCAGTTACCGCCCAGGCGCCAAGTCTAAGAGGCCCCCTTATCCTAAGTGAGTCCAGCAGCTACCCTAGGTCTTCGAGACCCACCAGTGCCGTCGTCGACGGCACGGTCGTCTTCTCAACGCTCCTGGACGTTTTCTAGGTCGAGGACGTTCTCGCCCATGCATTTTGCGAGGCTAGCGTCTCGGCCAACCTTGCCCTTGCTTTATCTTAATTCGAAGAAAACGACCCATGTGATCCGGACTGGATGGCCACCGCCGCTGAGCAAATCTTGAAGTGGCTCAGCAGGACCGACAGTGTCATCAAGCCCCACCCGGATGACGACTCCTTCGACACCTACGATGGCAAGGAGGAAAACCACACCAACACAAAGGAACACACTACAGACAAACAAAGCGACGTCGAAGACTCCGTGTCGGACCTGGGTATCACTGCCTACAAGTCAAAAGCGACGGGACCTCCACCGCCAGTCCACCCGACCCAGCAGTCACCTCAAGTCGACTGGACACTGTGTTGAGTGAGGCATGTAGTTTTCACGGGCCGCCCATGAAGCATGATGTATTCTTGCTTCACGTCTCGAACCCATCTCCCTGACCAGGTGCGATGCCGCCGTAACCAACATGTTGGTGGCATCATTGAACGCTCCTCGCGTGGTCCGTACCTCAACCCCCTCGTATCCAAGTCAGCCACCAAGTTCCGCTTTGTTTTAGGCTGCGCAGCACTTACTCCTTACCTCCAGGCACCTGAGTTCCGTGTTACTCCGCTACCCCAGGCCATCAAAGTAAACCCACTCCCTTCCCAAGCGTATATGGTGAAGCTCGACCTTGCCGATGCCTTTTACCATATCACGCTTCATCCCTCCTCCCGTAGCCTGCCCACATTTAGAGTAGCCGCCGTTACTGCCGCTTTCGCCGTAGGCCCTTCGTCATACGCCCGGCGCTGTTTTACATGCAGCTGTTGGCAACAGCATTGCCAGGGAAATGCTCGCGCGTGCACTCTGGGCTTGGTCTCACATAGACAACCTCTTGTGCGCTCATCCCGACCCGGACAAGTTGGTGACTACGGTGCGCCTCCTCGTGGAGGACTTGCTGCGGTCGTGATTTCGCTTAAGCCTAAGCGACACGAGCAGAGCCCACGCGACGCATCGGTTTTCTCGGGTTCAGGCTCGACGCAGCCGATGACACGGTTTCGCACACGCCAGAATGGCTCCGAGCCATTCCTCGTGTCCTTCGCTCGCTGGAGCCACCACTTTTCTTCAAGGCGCTCCAGAGGCGACGGGCTATACTTGGCTTTTTACTTTTCTGATAATGGCTCTGGGTTTTTTATTTTTCGTTCCCTGTTTGTCAAAGTTTCAGACCAAATTCCTCTTTCACTCAACTTGCTTCCCTTTCTTCTGCGTGTTTGACCGATTTTGCAGCACTGCCAACCGCTCCCCCTTTTACCCGCTACCAAACAGTGCATGGTCAGATGCCTCCATTGTCGGTTACGGCGTAGATGTTAGAGACTGTGCGCAGGTAATCGTCGCTCCTTTGCCGAGGCCAATATACCTCCGGGAAGGACTCGCTGTGTTGTGGTGCGCGTGTATTGCCGAGAAAGGAACTCTTCTACACACGGAGAACAGAGCTTTCGCTCTCGCGCTGTGCCACGGCGATGAACGAGCTTTGCCTTGGGCTATTGCCATTGACATTTTTTTCATTTATTTATTTATTCATATTCATTAAAAAACCTCGGGAAACCTTTCGGACGTTTCCTAGATCCTTCCGCCGCCCTCAGCACGAGAGGGAAAACACGTCTCGGGCCGAATGCTAGAGGACTCGATGGCCCGCCGGCTCGCCATCGCCTGTCAAGCGCGCAACGGCAGGTCCGTGAGGCTCATGACCGACGGTACCCATTTTATAGATATATATTTATTAAGAAAAAGAAAAGAGACGGCACTGGCAATAGCCCGAGGCAAAGCTCGTCCATCGCCGTGGTGCAGCGCTAGAGACAAAGCTGTGTTGTCCGTGTGTAGAAGAGTCCCTTTCACGCCAATGGACGCGCACCGGAACGCGGCGAGTCCTTCCCAGAGGTATATTGGCGTCGGCAGAGGGGCTATGATTGCCTGTGCACAGTCCCCCACAAGTAGTCCAAAACCAACACCGGAGGCATCTGCCCATGCGCTGTCTGGTGGCGGGGGAAGGTGGAGCAGTGGGCAGTGCGGCAAAGTCGACCAAACACGCAGAAGAAAGGGAAGTCAATTGGGTGAAAGACTTTGGTCTGAAACTGTGTCAAACAGATGGACGAAGAAGAAAAAATCCAGAGCCATAAAGAGAAGTGTAAATTGCCAAATTGCCCGCTGCCCGTATAATAAATATGATATAATATAATATATAATATAATATAATATAATATAATATAATGTAATATAAGCACACCCGGCCGGACATTGGGAGGCCCAGAGTTCAAATCCTAGCTCCGCCGTTTAATTTGGCTTTCGGTGGTTCCGCAAGACATTGATTCATTTGATGAAGTACAGCTGGGGGGAAGACAGGAGCCTCTGCATTTGAGAAAACAAAACGCTTGAATTTTGTTCATTTGGCCTTGAGAATAGCAGATATCACAATTATATTTCAATGCGACGCGCCGGAGAGCCATAAGAGCAATTTCAAAATAGGGCTGAAGCCCCGCCTCCTAGCCCTGGGCAGCCAAAAGATCCGTCGATGACGTCACATACAGCGACTGTCTTTCGGGTTTTCTCGCGTTCAACAATACTTGCGCAGCAAATGGTTTGGGTAATCGGGTTCAGGGGGTAAAAATACACTAGAATTTAGTCCTAACTCATTTTTTTCAGGAAGCTGCGTAGCTTCAATTTAATTCACGTGCATATTTTCGAATATATATATATATATATATATATATATATATATATATATATATATATATAATATATCAGTGTGTCGAACCGAAAAAATACGGGTTCGGTTACGGTTCAGGTTCAGGTAAATTAATTTTGTTCCGGTTCAGTTCCGGTTCAATTAATTCGATCCGCGAACCGGTTCGGGCGCTGAACCGGTTCGCGAACCGGTTCAGAAATTATAAATGACAAATCGCAACATCAAAATAAATTACAAATAAAACATCTGAAATCAGCACTTACGAAGCGGGATACATCGTCGAAACTAGTAGTGCATAACGTTTATAAAAGCCTGTAGCCGATGCAAGCGGCAAACAACGACTGTCTCATGACAGGGCTGTCTGTCACGGGCGCTAACTCCAGTGTCTGCTGAGCGTTGATTTGAGCGCACGCGCCCGCTTGAGTCCCATGACTACGCTGGGCAGGCGACGGAAGCAACAGAAGCTCGGCAGATCCTTTGTCAAATTCGAAAGTGCGCGCAGCTTTGCTTCTCCGCGAGCGACTAGGGTTTGTATCCCTGTTTTTTTCCCCCGCATTTATCGAGTTTCCGGTACGAAAAAATACAGCATGTAAATCTTGACACTTCATAACTCGATATACTCTGACCGGTGGTTGGGGCAGCGAAGAGCAGATATAATTCATGAATGCTCATTTGAACTGTAAATAAAATTTCTTTCTCTCCCTCAAACGTTATCAAACTCCACAGCCTTTTCTTTTCTCATTCCGATGGAAGCAAGCTTCAAGAACTCGCACGTTCTAGAAACGTGTTATTAAATGAACACACAGCAGCATTTAGGATTTACGAGATTGTAGGAAAATGAAATCCCGTGACGCGATTTTTTTTTTTTGCACAGCTTTTTAATTTTTTTTTCGTGCAAGCCGCGACCAGCGCAATACTGGTTCCTATGTAAAGATGCATGGATGCAGCGTTTGTCAAGATTCATGGATGCAGCGTTTATATCCCCAAGACTGAGTGGACAAGAAAAATATGTAAGCGAGGTGTGTGTCAGTTGACGGCACTTAAAAAACAAATGGCATTGATAGCACATTCATTGTCTACAGCGCGTGGCCGAACCGTTTGGACATGAGCCGGTAACCGTTATTTTTTTTTCCGGTTCAGTTCCGGTTCGGGTTCATCGCGATAACAATATAACGGTTCGGGTTCGGGTTCGGTTCCGGTTTTCGGTTCGGTTCGGTTCTGGTTCGACACCCTGATATATATAAGATACGTCCGCACATTATTTTAATTTTTTGCGTCCGCACCTTTTTATTTATTTTTTTTATATAGAAATGCACCCTTTTATATTGTCAGAGAATCGGCCAGCGAGAGACGCGCGCTTCGATAACCTTAGGTAATAGCTTGCAAATAGCAAACATGACGTAGGTATAACATGGCACAACAACGAAGACTAGTGAAAGGAACGATCAACATATCATTTATTTTTACAGCTTTCTGTGTTGTTCGTTCCTCTCCTTATTCTTTCTTGTTTTGGGCTATTGCATTTACATTACGTTTGACTTTCACCAACTAGCCCAGCTCTCAGTTTTTTTACTTCATTACACTTAGCAGTATTTGACTAGACGAGGGCTATAGTTCTACTCCTTCCTTCAGTGTGGGCGAAGACTCGTCTGCATGTATTAGGTTGAAATAAACTATAGCGACGAGAGGGTGCGAATGGTTCTTCCAGCAACCAGTGGGAACTTCCTTAGGGTTGTTTACAAACGCAGCTGAACAACAAAGTAGGGATGTTTATTTTCATTTTTATCATACAGAATGTGATGACCCCCAGTAGCGGAACTAACATGTATGCTCGGGTATCAAACTATATATTGTAAGTAGATGTAGTGAACAAGCGTTGGAGCTAGAAACGTGTGCAACATTTGACCAATCAGAAGTCTTAGGACGTTTCTAAGTTCCTTGAATTTCACTTTGTTGGATATCCGGAACTACTTTAAACGGTTTATTATAAAACGGCTGTCAGCATTTCAATTAAACAAATTATTGCAAAAACCGAAATAAACCGGTTTTTAAGAACGTGTAACCGGTAACCGAAACCGCAAAAATTAAAACCGTAAAAAACCGAAACGAAACCGTTATCAACAGGAAGCGGTAAAGGTAACCGTAACCGAAACGTTATATTTTTCGGTTTGAGTCCCTGGGAAAAAGACAAAAACAAAGAACTGGTGTCGCTACCGATGGGGCGTCGAAGAGGCGATCCTTACAATACGAAACCGAAACCAGTAAAAGTTACAATACCTAAACTGAAACTGACCAAATCGCGATAGAGCGGCGCCGTAAATACCTCTTTAGAAACTTAGGAGTAAAAGAGGGTGAATACAGTTATTATTATAAACACTGGAAATAAATGTGTAAATCACAACTAGCACCGACGCGCTATTTGTTTCGGGTGCAATGCAGTAGGGAGTAGATTTTTTGGGGGAAATTACTTTTAAATTACACTCAGCTTACAGTATTTTATTAGTAAATTATTTTACCGCACCGCGCTCTTAAGTTTTATTTAGAGTATGGTCCTAAAATTCCTTCAGAAAAGCAAGCACTGCAATAGGATATTTTCCTATAAATTGTGACTGTATCTGAGTGTTTGATTCTAGCATTAATTTCGAGCTACAAAACTCTTTGAGCATTCATTACCCCATTGATGTACAACGATGGGGTGTTATGCAACCTGGGCTGAAACGATTTTTGCCATCCAAAAATATTTAAAAATAAGCGTAACACTGTAGCATAATTGACTTGGCTAATGTACTTTTATACATGCTGGAATTCTAGCAACATATTCTTTGGACGTGGAACAGATATTTGCATCATACAGCCCAGGCTACATAACACATGCATCAAATGGGCCGGTGTATTTCTGACAGGGACTATTTTTACATCAGTTGGATGTCTCACAAATATATCAGCTTCGTCCAAAAAGCACTTTCCAAAAGCAGACAAACATATGTTCCCATTGATCCGATTCTCAATTGTTGCGTCAATATGCATTTACATCGTTCTGACAGACATACGTCTAATTGTTTCCTATTGCTAAAATATACATGCAAAATTGGCCTAGACATTCCTGTTTGGCCAACAAAACGTTTCGTTTGACTGATAAGAATTCCTAATGGTCCGATAAAGTCCCTATGGGAGCAGTCCAAATTCCTATAGGACCAAAAGGTATGCCTATTGGCATTGATATTCCTCTTTTATTTTCATGTGTATTGAATTAAAACAAATTGACAGCTCAGAGTTAATTAATCAGCCTACTGTCTCTTAGCAAAAAGAGGCTGTACTTGAAACGAAGTTGACATATATTGAATATGAACATTCATTTTGTATTCATTCTGCATTATTTTGTCCGCATTCGAAATCGCGCGTAAGGAATTCAAAACATATCATAAATATTAATCAGAAAAGATTTTAGATATAGCAAAAATATAATTCCTTCCACCTCAAGATGCCATTTGTGTATTAAAAACCGGCTACACAATTTTTTTATTTATTAATTTTTTTAGTAAATGGTGTCTCTGTTGTTTTTGAAGGCACTACTAAATACCTCCCACAACTACACATCAGAAACGCACACAAACACAAACACCATGACGCTCTGAACACCTGAATCACAGTCCCGTTGACTGCTCTAGAGCAGTGGTCTCAAACTCATTTTAGTGTGGGGGCCAAATATCCCACACCGGAAAGGTCGAGGGCCAACGTAAGACCGGGGGGGGGGAATTAAATGATCTTAAAGAGAAAGGACCTCGTGCTCTATGCTTTGTGTACACTGACAGTTTTGCCAGTAAGATATTTAGATTTGATTTGTCGATATGACTACTTTGGGCCCTGACCTGATGTGATCACCGGAACTAAGATGACACCGCACCGCCAACGTATTGACGCTTTGAATGGAACAAGAAAGCAAGTCCACTGTCGTTCCCGTTGCTCAATTCACGAAGGAATTAACAAAGGTCTACGTGTCCCTAAAAACAATCACTTAATTTGACATTTTTTGCTTTCCTGACGATTTTTATTAACACTGTGAACAAATACTTGTATTTTAATGGCGATATTTTTTTGAAGGCGAGAATCCCGAGCTCGTAGCTTAATCTTTGGCATTTTCTCCTGCTGATGGAGAGTTCGCGCATGCCGAGATGCATCCTTCAACAAATTGCTCGTGCTTGCAGCTTAGTAGCGGAGTCGTTGTACATTACAAAAAGCTGGGAAGTAAAAAATTAAGGCAAAACAAAGCGCAAACGAACACAGATAAGTATAAACCATATGTATACGTTAAAAGAGCAGTGCTACTTTTCGAGCGAAAATGAGTCGACGAGATGAGATCACTATGGCGCTTGCCATTTCTCGCGCTGGAACTGGGACACGTAGCCGGTTGCCTGGGGGCCGAATCCCAGTGAGTCGCGGGCCGCATGCGGCCCGCGGGCCGTGTGTTTGAGACCCCAGCTGTAGAGCCTTATATAGACTACATATTGAAGTTAATCATTTGGCCGGTGACCACCTATGCACTTAATAAAGTTACAAGTAGTCGATCTTCTCCTCGGAAGTCTGTCAAAGGGGAAACAGTGTTTTGAACTTCGTGGACGATATCTCTTGCCAAAAGGATTGGTACAACTAATAATAATTCGGCGCAGTCGCTAAAACAATATCCACAAAAACGGCTCCTAGAAGAAATGTTATTGCTTCTCTGCATAGCACCACTCAGGACGAAGCGACTCAAGGCAGTTTCTTCACTTTAGAATAGTTATTTTGCTTTTCTTTACTAGTTGACTATTTAATATGGTCATTAACGTCACTATATTTAAGTCACTACTCACATCATGTACATTGTTGAGTAAACACATTCAGTGAACTAACATTGTGCTAACACAACCTCGCCAAACATATCTGCTCACAGCACTTGCTGCAGCTTTCCAGAATGAGCAAGTGTAGTGGTTGTAGTTCCCGAACCCCGTTTGTGATTGGTGTGCAAGAAATTAATCAGGCGTGTTCTTGATAGAAACAAAGAAACAATAACATAAACTGTGCTGATTTATCAGTGCGATGCTGCACAAATCAATTGACAAACTAATCAAATGTTGTATTTAGGCACTTCAGTGTACTCCACATCTGCTTGAAGTGAACTTCTGAAAGGCGAGCTTTTCAATACTTTTGTAGTTTAAGTAAAACTACGAAAGTATTGCAGTCAAAAGATACTTAGAGTATAACACAACAGTATTTACGATTTTTAGGTATTTTAAGAGTATTCTGCACATATTTTTGATCGCTACATATTTATTAGGGTTGGAGTATATTTTGCATGAAATAAATAAATATTTTAAGAAATCTATGTGAAAGGTATTTTGTGCCTACAAATTTAGTATTTATATATTTCAGAACGCATGAAGGGAACTTGAAATGTAGTTTAAATAAAGGTATTTTAAAAAAGATTTTCAGAAGTATATTTTAGTACTAAGTAAAAAAAAAGTGTAGATTTTTAGTATATTTATTCTGTACTTACAATTATGAACTGTACTTCAAATACACCCAAATTAAAATTTATATTTCAAACGTATTAGATTTCGCTAAGGTGTGTATTTCGTCTTGTTCTTAATGGTTTTTATTCTGTGGAAACTTGGGATTATGTTTCTGTGAGATTGTGTGAGATTGTGTGGTTTAAAATTTTGCGCGGTATTAAATCAACAGTTGCTACTTATAAATGTTTTGAAAAATGTTCTAAGCAGCACTCTATTTGTAATATTAAACAGCAGTGCTTCCCAAACTGTGAGGCGCGAACCCCAGGGGTATCGTGACTTATATAGCGGAGTGTCGCAAAACAACTGCTGGCTTGTTTCTTCTTTTCCCAATGGTTTTAAATTTGTTAAAATTACCTGTATTACCTGAGAAACTAAATTTGAGAGTCAATGTCAATATGTTACTGCTTATGCACTGATATGGTAAGAGTTGTGGTCTAGCCAAATGCGAATGGAGGAGGGGGCGGGTTGTCACAGGATATATTTTATATTTTAATGGATTGCGCGCGTAGGGAAGTTTGGGAGCAGATGCTGTATATTGAGTCATTATGTCTATCGCTGTGTCATTTTAATCGCCCGAGACAGTGTGCTAGTTGAGAATGGGAATAATTGAATATGTTTTGAGTTAATAGAAGGGTTAATAAATGGTTAATAAATATGACAAGTTATTGGATTGCAATTTTGAACATGACTTTATTTGAGGAGGATGTCTTCTGAATAGCAGGCAATCCGCATTCATGATTATCTTCACATTTGCCTTTATCGAATTCCTCCCCTGTGGATCAGCTGATGTCTATTAGGCGCCTTATGGTAGAGCTCACTTGAGTGTCTATGGATGAACTTAAAAGAACGGATACTCCATTTTTAATGATAATACTCATTTGCATGAGTAATCAGTACATTTATAAATTCAAAAGGAATGGATATTGATTGGGTAACGATAAAAATTGTTCGAATTTGTAATGAGTAAACTCGAAAGAATGGATATTAAGTCGGTAACAATAAAACTCATTGCAATTTGTAATCAGTAAACTCGAAATAATAGATATTGTGTTCTTCGTGATAACACTCATTTCAATGTGTAATGAGTAAACTCAAAAGAATTGATATTGGTTGGGTAACAATAAACCTCACTTGAATTTGTAATGAGTAAATTCAAAAGAATAGATATTGAGGGGGTAATGATAACACTCATTTGTATGTGTAATGACTAAATTCAAAATAATAAATATTACTTCTGCAATGATAAAACTCATTTAACGTTGAGTTTCTTTTGAGTTTCATTTGACTCTATAAAAACACATTAAAAGCTCAATTGAAACTCATTGTTCATTTTTGTTAGGGGCCGCCCTTTGCGTCGTCCCCTAGGACGTCGTCCTTAGTGGTCATACTAGAGGTCGTCCTTGAGATCATACTAGATGTCGTATTTGGGGTCTTCCCAGAGGTCGTCCTAGAGTTCGTGTGCAACGATAAATGTTATCGAATTCATAAATAATCACCCCTATTTTTTTTTACAACTTTGCATTGATCATCAATTTGCCGCCCTGTAACTTTTTGTTATCAAAAATGAATCCTGGTGGCACTCCACTTTAGCCGCATACCTCTGTTTTCAACCAGGATGTTGCCACTATGCAAGTTTGCAAGTCTGGCATCAGAGCGCCGCCATCTCGCTTAGTTGGTGTGCGCTTGGACGCGTCATAAACCGATTTGACGCCTTAGCAAGGCGTCGTAATCAGATTACGACACGCGCCCAAGCGCACCCCAACTCAGCAAGATGGCGGCGCCCTGTGGCCGTACTTGCAAACCTGTATAAGCAACTCAAGTGGTCGGCGAAAACCTAATGTCACATCAGATACCTCAAGAACGTCTTCTCAGAAGGAGTTTTATTAGATCGTTCCGATAACTCCGATAAGGATACCCGATATTTCGTTTATGCCTTTGTGCATGCATCTTATAGTTATGGGAGTTATCAGAAGGATCTAAACGATGTACTACTATTGTGCCTTTCCAGGTTTCCTTACCTCCAATGCCGGGATTGGCTGGGTGAGCCGGATAAGCCGCTGAAAGGCTTTCCGTGGAAGTCCGGTAGTGATGCACACACCGAGGGCATCGTGTTCTGGAGCCACCTGTTCAGGGCCACCACCGCGGATAACAAAGAGGTGGCAGTCCTATTGGCAGACACCCAGGGTTCCTTCGGTACAAATTCTTCGACGGCCGAGAGCGTACACATCTGCGCCCTCAGCGTGCTCATATCGTCTATCCAAGTATTCAACGTAATGAGGAATCTACAATTGGATCATCTCCAGCATCTACAGGTGGGATCTCGAGGAAGCTTGGCTCGTGGTAGATAATGTTAAACACACTGAATATTGTATCAGCACCACATGAAATAACTTTACCGCTTGGCGATGGGTTGATCGCTGTCACAAACAAAAGGGTAAAATGAAACTGAAAAAAAAAGTTATCATCGACTTTTATCTTTAGAGTTCTATAATACATAAAAACGCAGTATTTAGAATAGATTGTTTTATTTATTTTCAGACATTAAAGGATCCTTACGAGGGTGAAGTACCTATATTTTTCTATAAGTGTTTAGTAAACTCAATCTACAGTTTCCCGGCTTGCCGGTTTGAGAGAACACAAAGGACGTGTTGGCCACGCCGGATAAGGCTGGCGGGAAAACAAGGCTGCGATAATGCTTGACGCGAGCGGCGCCGTGTGATTTCCGGTATGCTTAAGTGATGCCGAAGCACTGTATTGGGTGTAGATGTCGGAACAGGCACCAACCTAAGAAGGACACGAGTTTTTTTGTTTTTTTTTGTTGAGAACTTTGATCTTGATGGAAGAGCGGCGTGGGCTTGTGCGATGAAGGGGTTGACCCGTCAGGCCCTCAACGACATCTGAGGGAAATGGGGATACCAGACTAGTGCAAACGACATAGTTTTTGCCAATATCTCGATTTAAATTTTACCGCAAAAAACAGAGGCCTCGAATGTATTACACTATTCTAAATCATATATAGCAGACGACTCCTAACCACAAAAGTTTCTGCCCGCGAAAATATTCCAGAAATCAGCGATATATCAAGCCCCCCAAAATAAAATTGTTTACAATACACGGAAGCTACTTCGTCAGAAATCAGTCACTTGAATCGCACCTCAAGAAAGAACGGTAGGAAGTTGAATGATTGTTGCGTTGCCGCTTTATTAGACAGGAAAACCGTCGCTGTACAAACAGCACCAAGACATTTTGTGCCATGTTCGTTGAAACAAAACAACGACACTCTCGATTGCTGCAAGCGATAGAAAGATCGTGCGAGCACAAAATGTTGGAAGTGACAGCCTACCAGGGGCGCCCCTGAAACTCCCGGTGCTTCTTGAGAAGCACGCCTCTTGGAACTATTCAGAGCGCACGAGGACACCGGCAAAAGCGAGCAAGCACGCGACCAAAGCATTGGAGCTGCCATGACCACGGCCTCTTGATCACGAGCTATGCGCTACGAGGAAAAGGGAAAGAGGAAGATGAAATGGCTCCCAAACGACGTTGAATATGCTGTACCCGATGTCGGACAATTAAATTAGTTTGTGTTTATTAGATCGAAGCATCGACTTCAGACCAAAAAGATCCGTCAACGCCGATACCGTGTACGGCACCTTCATCGACGGATGGCAGACATCCCGGACGAGGCATTCCAAAGAACCATCTAGGTGTTCCACGTAGCTTTGCGGACGTAACCCTCTTTCTTAACAGGACATCCTCGGTGGGCCTTTCAGAGCGAGTCCGCCTTGTAGTGCAGGTATCGCCACACTTTGTCTTGCGAGAGGCCCATGAACTGCGGTGATTTCCAAGCACAGCCGTTGCGCTGAAACTGGAACGGGACGTGCTCGGAGATCCTGAGTTTTCCCTGAAAAATGGTGGAGTCACAAAAAGTAAACAAAAAGCCGACGTGCTGGAAACAAACCTAGCAACGTCCAGAAATCAAGCCTAATGGCGCCTGTATTTTCCATCGAAGAAATCCTCGAATCCACACAAAATCAGGTAGGTGGCGCCACATCAGGTGAAAAGAGTGGATTGGATTGTCAAGTGACCAGGTAGACGACTCGGAAGGGGAGAGGAGGTATGGGGTGACTGAATTGCTCTGTCACATGACCAAGGGCGGGGAGGAAGGGAAAAGAAAAAAGGGGAGGGAGGCCACCATTACCGCCGCAGAAGAATGGGAGGAAACGGAGGGAAGGAGGAGGGAGGGAGGAGGAAAAAGGGGGGGGGTGTAGGGCAGCACAGGTGGGCCGAGAAGGAGCAGCGAGGGGATAGGAGGATGGGAAAGACGGAAGGCACGGAGCTGCGGTGGCGCTGCGATCGCGCCGGGGTCGGGTGGTGTGGGCAGAAGGGCGCACGTTTTGCATGGGCGTCATAGCAGTTCAGCATGCCGCAAAGCTGTGTAGCCGTTAATTGCACGGAGAGATACAGCAAAAGTAGCGGAGTGAGTTTCCACAAGTTTCCGGTGGAATCTGAAATGCACAGAAGTTGGATAATATCAGTGGATCGAAAATAATGGTTGCCTCGCAAGGGCGACCGTTGGTGCGGCAAGCACTTTTTTGAAGGCAAGCGTGGCTTCTATTTCAATCTCCGTCCCGAGGTTTGCTTATGTGCAGGAAAACCGTCGTCTGATTGACACCATTCAGATTTTGCTCCCACGGTCTTCGCGCACAAAGGACCGGCTAATCGCTCATCGGTGGCTCGTTACGCCCCTGCTACCAAGCGGAAGAAGCTCGGCAGCAAAACGGACAAAGCGTTACCGCTTGTCGTGCCTTCTGGTCATGAGGGCAACCAAAATATTATACCTTGACTTGAAGGACGCTGTGTGTATTTGATCAATTAATAAATACACTTGCAATTAATTGCTGCACAGCGTGGAAACCGGCTCGGAGTAATCGTAGGCCTGAGAGAATTGTACGCCTTCACCGGTGTCGGCCGTGAACTGGCGTGGCGAAAAAACTAAATACACGACGATGTGAGCCATCGAAGCTGGTGGCAAAAACTTCGCATCGGAACTCCAGCAGGCCTCGTTTACGGCGTACGGATCGTCGAGGGCAACGCCATCTACAGAGAGTATGTCTTGTTACCGCTGCCGTTTAGGCTCGGGTAGCGAGCTCAAATAATCAGGCATTACATACATATAAGTTGGCAAGAAATACGACGCACGAATAAATCTAAAAGCGCCCCTTCAACATCAACAACAAGCGCACACTACACAACGCAATGGCGAAAACACGGAGAGCCTGGCTGCTTCTGCCCACATTGTTTCTGCGCATGCGCGGCCTTCCGACCGTGTTGGTAAACAGAGCCGCGCCGCGTGTCGGTCTTTACTCCGTGTCACTTGTTGCGTGCAGTACAGGCGAGAAAAATGCCATGCGAGGGGAGAAAGAGCAACCAGTATAGGGAAGCTGGCTGGCTGGCTGGGAGGTATCTCCTCTCACCTCTAACATTCCCAGTGATCTTCCTTTCTATCCTCCACCTCCATCGCCCCCCTCTTCTGTCCCACCTTCCTAGTGTTCGCCCTTTCTTTCTTCTCCTGGCGTTGCCTTCGCATGCACTGCACACAATTAGTGGCACGGAGCATCGCAGGAGGGGCAGGTTGAGAGGGGAAAGGAAGAAAGGGCTGGAAAGAGGAAATTGGTGTGTCACGTGACGCATGTTTCCACGCTAAATTTAGCGGGAAGCTATATTGTTATGTAGGTAACTGTCACGTTCGTCACAAAGAAAAAAGACCACGACGACCATGCTAGGGTCAAAGAGAAATCGCGTATTTGCAAACAAATGGAAGATATGAAAAATATTAAAGGCGAAGCAATAAAAAAAATACGATTAGATAAATAAAGCACAGAAGAAAGTTAATACACCAGAGTCACAATTAGAAATAATGCTGTTGGAGTTCTCGCTTCCAGTTGAAGCATGTATCCACGGCGCCTTTCGGACCGTCGCAGCTTGAGGTGATGATCATGGGTGTCGGTGCTGCGCGCTTTTCCTGGGGCTGTTCGCAGCGGCACACCTCTTTGACGCCCCGCGCTGGCTGAGCTCTCGTTGCCAAAGTTGCGGCTAGTTTTCTCGAAGCTCTGGCCATAACCGTGCTTCTCGGTCCGATTGCGGGCTTCGAATCCTATCGGTCTTCCTTCCTTGCGCTCGCCGTACACAAAGAGCTCGCTGCCCTTCTTACATTTGCCCAGAATCATCGTCACAGGAACGTGACCATAAATTCCTCTGCTGAGGTTAGCGGGGAATCCGTATTGGTGTCATAGTTGTAAGCTTGCCTGGCAAGCTTACAACTAATCTTTATCGTAAGCCAACAGATCGGCAAAAATACCTTCACTACGAAAGCGACCATCCCCGTCATTGTAAGAATGGTATGCCCTACAGCCAGGCCCACCGCTTCAAACGTGTATGCTCACGGCAAGAGGACTTCCAATCGAGCTCTCATCATCTAAAGAACGCACTGGAAAAACAAAAATATCCTCTGCGGGTCATTAACAACGCAATCCAAAAAGCCGCCCTACTAAACCGCGCTGACCTCCTCGAGGACCGCCCACCTCAGTGCAACGCGCAGCGCACGAATTTACGTCTAACCTATAGTATGAATTTCCCCAACGTAAATAATATTTTAAGGCGACATTACAACATTTTAGAACAAAGCGAACGCCTCAAACGTGCATTCCCATCAGCTCCCGGGGTGATTTACAGACGTTCACGCAACCTTAGAGATAGCCTAGTTAGCTCCCGACTGAATTCGTCCCAACCAAAGAACGGATGCCGACCGTGCATGAAAGCAGGATGCTTGGTCTGTAAACATATGCGAGAAACTAACACGGCCAATAGCACGCATTCCCAGTTCTCAATAAAAATCCGAGGACAGCTTACATGTGACTCTTCAAATGTAATCTATATGATACAGTGTGAGGTGTGCAAAAACAATATATAGGACAGACCGAGACAGCGTTTAGGCTACGTTTTAACAATCACAGATCACACGCAAAATACCTGCCGGGCCTGCCAATTTCAAAACATCTCACCCTCAAGAACCACACATTCGATAAATTATCTGTTACAATTTTAGAGTCAGGATTCAAATCAAATCGGGAACGCGAACAACGCGAGTCATTTCTTATATACCGATTTAACACAATAAAGGAAGGAATAAATAGAAGCCCAGGAACACTTGCATCGATTGAGGCGCTATCGAATAAATAGTATGATAACGACCATAAATAATAAACCATTTGGACCTAGAATTTTGTGGCACTGAGTTTGGAGCTAGAACTGGACAGTGCGTTTTCGTTCCTTTGTTGTGTTGTTTAGTTAATTCCCGTACATCCTGTATTTCCTACCACTTTTGATGTGTCATCTATGTATTCGGCGACCTCCGTGTGCGGCTTCCCCCACCTTAGATTTCGTCCCTTTATTTGTGTCCTCTGTGCCCTGTCTTTTTTTGCTGTTGTTGTTGTTGTTTCTTTTTTGCGTAGTGTGTTATTTGTTTAGTCACCTACTTTCGTCCTCGCCTTTTTTTTTCTTTTTTTTTAGGATTTTTGTGCGCGTTTTTTTTTTTTTTTACTTAGAGTTTATCCTTCTTTTTGTATGAGATCTTGGGTGGTGTACCCTTATCTGTTCTCCCTACGCACTTTCTTTGTATGCGAACTCTCTCCCCTCTAAAAACTGTATAAATAGAACCACATATTTCTTGCAACCCTATTCCTGACGAAGACCTGCCTCAGGTCGAAACGTCGAATAAAATCCTCCTGGTTCGTTTTCTACCGTCACCCTGCATATCTCTCTTTTACGCCTTCGGCCTTCAAGCCAACATGCCCCTATATATATATATATATATATATATATACATATATATATATATATATATATATATATATATATATATATATATATATATATATATATATATATATATATATATATATATATATATATATATATATATATATATATATATATATATATATATATATATATATATGCATGTTGGCTTGGAGGCCGAAGGCGTAGAAGGCAGAGATGCAGGCTGACGGTAGAAAACAAACCAGGAGGATTTTATTCGACGTTTCGACCTGAGGCAGGTCTCGTCAAGAATAGGTTACAAGAAAAATGTAGTTCTATTTATACAGTTTTTAGAGGGAGAGATTCGCATACAAAGAAAGTCCGTAGGAGAACAGATAAGGGTACACCCGCCAGAATCTCACACAAAGAAGGGATGAACTCTAAGTCGGGGTCAACCCACACAAAGATCGCAAAATACAAAAAAAGGCGAGGACGAAAGTAGGTGACTAACCAAATGACACACTTCGCATAAAAAAAATTGCGCACAGAGAACTCAAAGTAAGAGACGAAATCTAAGGCGGCGGAAGCCGCACACGGAGGTCGCCGAATACATAGGTGACACATCAAAAGCGCTAGGAACTACGGAAATACAGGATGCATGGGAATTAACTAAACAACACAACAAAGGAACGAAAACGCACTGTCCAGTTCTCGCTCCAAACTCAGTACCACGAAATTCTAGGTCCAATTGGTTTCTTATTTATGGTCGTTATCATACTATTTATTTATAGCGCCTCAATCGATGCAAGTGTTCCTGGGCTTCTATTTATTCCTTCCTTTATTGTGTTAAATCGGTATATAAGATATGGCTCGCGTTGTTCGCGTTACCGATTTGATTTGAATCCAGACTCTAAAAGTGTAACAGACAATTTATCGAATGTATGGTTCTGGGGGTGAGATGTTTTGAAATTGGCAGGCTCGGCAGGTTTTTGCGTGTGAACTGTGATTGTTAAAACGTAGCCTAAACGCTGTCTCGGTCTGTCCTATATATTGTTTTTGCACACCTCACACTGTATCAGATAGATTACATTTGAAGAGTCACATGTAAACTGCCCTCGGATTTTTATTGAGAACTGGGAATGCGTGCTATTGGCCGTGTTAGTTTCTCGCATATGTTTGCAGACCAGGCATCCTGCTTTCCTGCACGGTCGGCATCCGTTATTTGGTTGGGACGAATTCAGTCGGGAGTTAACTAGGCTGTCTCTAAGGTTGCGTGAACGTCTGTAAATTACCCCGGGAGCTGATGGGATTGCACGTTTGAGGCGTTCGTTTTGTTCTAAAATGTTATAATGTCGCCTTAAAATATTTTCTACGTTGGGGAAGTTCATACTATAGGTTAGACATAAATTCGTGCGCTGTGCGTTGCACTGAGGAGGGCGGTCCTCAGGAGGTCAGCGCGGTTTAGTTTGGCGGCTTTTTGAATTGCGTCGTTAATGACCCGCAGAGGATAATTTTGTTTTTCCAGTGCGTTCTTTAGATGATGAGAGCTCGATTGGAGTCCTCTTGCCGTGAGCATACACGTTTGATGCGGTGGGTTTGGCTGTAGGGTATACCTTACTTACAATGACGGGGATGGTCGCTTTCGTAGTGAAGGTATTTTTGCCGATTCGTTGGCTGTTAACAGATCGGCAAAAAAACCTTCACTACGAAAGCGACAATCCCCGTCATTGTAAGAATGGTATACCCTACAGCCAAACCCACCGCATCAAACATGTCTGCTCACGGCAAGAGGACTTCCAATCGAGCTCTCATCATCTAAAGAACGCACTGGAAAAACAAAATTATCCTCTGCGGGTCATTAACGACGCAATTCAAAAAGCCGCCCAACTAAACCGCGCTGACCTCCTGGAGGACCGCCCTCCTCAGTGCAACGCGCAGCGTACGAATATATGTCTAACCTATAGTATGAATTTCCCCAATGTAGAAAATATTTTAAGGCGACATTATAACATTTTAGAACAAAACGAACGCCTCAAACGTGCACTCCCATCAGCTCCCGGGGTAATTTAGAGACGTTCACGCAACCTTAGAGACAGCCTAGTTAACTACCGACTGAATTCGTCCCAACCAAATAACGGATGCCGACCGTGCATGAAAGCAGGATGCCTGGTCTGCAAACATATGCGAGAAACTAACACGGCCAACAGCACGCATTCCCAGTTCTCAATAAAAATCCGAGGGAAGCTTACACGTGACTCTTCAAATGTAATCTATCTGATACAGTGTGAGGTGTGGAAAAACAATATATAGGACAGACCGAGACAGCGTTTAGGCTACGTTTTAACAATCACAGATCACACGCAAAAAACCTGCCGAGTCTGCCAATTTCAAAACATCTCACCCTCCAGAACCATACATTCGATAAATTGTTTACACTTTTAGAGTCTGATTCAAATCAAATCGGTAACGCGAACAACGCGAGCCATATCTTATATACCGATTTAACACAATAAAGGAAGGAATAAATAGAAGCCCAGGAACACTTGCATCGATTGAGGCGCTATAGAATAAATAGTATGATAACGACAATAAATAAGAAACCAATTGGACCTAGAATTTCGTGGTACTGAGTTTGGAGCGAGAACTGGACAGTGCGTTTTCGTTCCTTTGTTGTGTTGTTTAGTTAATTCCCATGCATCCTGTATTTCCGTAGTTCCTAGCACTTTTGATGTGTCACCTATGTATTCGGCGACCTCCGTGTGCGGCTTCCGCCGCCTTAGATTTCGTCTCTTACTTTGTGTTCTCTGTGCGCAGGTTTTCTTTTTTTTATGCGAAGTGTGCTATTTGGTTAGTCACCTGTCTCGTTCTCGCCTTTTTTTGAATTTTGCGATTTTTGTGTGCGGTTGTCCCCGACTTAGAGTTCATCCCTTCTTTTGTGTGAGATTCTGGGTGGTGTACCTTACCTGTTCTCCATACGCACTTTCTTTGTATGCGAACTCTCTCCCTCTAAAAACTATATAAATAGAACCTCATTTTTCTTGTAACCCTATACCTGACGAAGACCTGCCTCAGGTCGAAACGTCGAATAAAATCCTGCAGAGAGAGAGAGAGAAAGTGCAGGTTAAGGGTAGAAAAAATATCCTAGCTTGAAAGCGAATTCTATGTTAAATACATAATCTACGAGCTGCGTACCATATGCCTATACAGTTAGTTTCTTTTTTGCTACAAATTAGAGTAGAGGCCTGTAGATATGTTCATATTTTTACACACCTTCCCCAGAGCAGGACGCACTTGCACCGTCTGTGTGGCATATTTTTCAAGCCGTTTGGAGCTTCATTCTGGAAGTGCCTCGCACCCGCGCCCGGACAGCTGCTTTCAGATCATAAATATGTGACCGCGAAATGGCACCCTAGCTGGAGTTTCTTCTATAGTCCCGAACGGGTAATAATTGCTGGGTGTCCGGTTGGCCAGAACGAAATCATGTGAAAACGTCCGACAGGTCGTGCGACGTTTTCGGTAAGATGGCTGGCCCCGATCAGGAGCTGGTCAGTCACGGAGTCTCTTCAAGTCTTCCCAGTAACGGTGCAAGTGCATTCAATTCGGTCGAGTAGGCGAATATGATCACCGGCGTGTACGTGGCCAGCATTTAAAGTAAAAACAATGAAGTGTGTATCAATCTGGTGCGCCCCTCATATGTGAGACTTTCAAGTAGGGGCAGGCATGACATGGGCACATTTGTACTTTTACCTTGCCACCAGTTCTTATGTAATGCATTATTTGTACATCAGGACCCTCGAATAAGTTTATACTAATTTGCGTTTAGTACTGGTTGTTGTTGTTTACGGTTTTAATGGCGCAAGAGCAACAATGGCCATACTGCGCCAAACAAGGTGGGTCAATAAAAAAGGATGAGTTGAATTAAACTACGGGAGAATAGTTCTATAATTTGTTTAAAAATTCAATATTTTAAAGAAAATCAAAAATACGTTTGAATGAAATTAGTGGTCGCTCACAAAGTAGCAAGGCAGGGTGAAATGGAATGCGATATTTGAAAAGATCAGGAAAAAAGAATTTGTGCTGCTGCCGAAGACCAGGGCAAAGAAATAAAATATGAGGAACAGTCAAAGGTTTACCGCAGCGTTCACAGGATGGAGGTTCTTCACCAGTAAGCAGGTAGCTATGTGTAAAGTGGGTGTGGCCAATTCTCAGGCGGCATAGGAGGACCTCGTGGAATCTAGTTTTGTTGTAAGATGTTTCCCAAGTACCAAGGTTTGGCTTGATGGTGTGAAGCTTATTTTTAACCTCTGAATCCCATTCAGACTGCCACGATCCCAAGACTGCAAGTCTTGCAGGCATTTTTAAGTCTTGGTGGGGGATTTGTACATGTGACACCGAAAGATTTTGCGTAGAGACGGCCAGTTTATCTGCATCCTCGTTGCCAGCAATGCCCACATGGCTAGGAATCCAACAAAACCTTATATCGTGCCCATCCTGTAGGCCCTGCTGCACCTTAACACGCACAGTTAGAGTTAGCCAATTCTTTGTTGATAAAACAGAACACACAGCCCTAACAACACTCTGGGAATCTACAAAGATGATGGCTTTCTTTGAACTCTATAGTCGACCGCTATCATGACCCCGTATAGCTCGGCAGTAAAAATACTGGCAAGAGTGTTTAGACGAGTGACTTTGGAAAAACGAGAGGAGTATACAGCCGCACCAACAAACATTGACGACTTTGGGCCATCAGTGTAAAAATGATTATGATCTTTGTATTTTTCCTCAATGCAAAGAATTCCTGCTGTAAAATTAAAGGTGAGACACTTTGCTTCCTGAATTTTGTGAAGCACAAGTCACAAAAAAATGGGTTTGACACTCCATGGGGCAGTACGGTATGAACTATCCGAGAGGTTAAAATCATGAGTCAGATTGAGGGAAGAGCGAAGACTCTCGACACGAAGACTCAAAGGCCGCACAACAGCTGGCTTATGGTTAAACGTTTACTACTGGAAGTTGCGACTTACACCAAAGAGAAACTGCATTGACCTCACTTTGCAGCTATTTTAAGTTACCGTAGGTTTATTCTGGATATATTACAGGTCGTCAAAAACAGTTATATTTGGAATTCTGGGTTATTGATATTGATTATGAATAGAAAAATTAGAATTAAGCCATGTGATACAATTGACATATCGAAACCTAAAAACTAAACCGAACCATTGATGGTGACTTTCGTTGCTTACTATCGTGAAGAAGGAATGTATTCAAGTGGAAACGCTAGGGTAAAGAAGTTAAAACCACTCTTGCGTGGAATCCCATCTAGTGAGATCGGGGGAACATTTTGAGGAATACGTTCGTTACCTCTCGTGTATACGGAATGGATCCACACTGGCAACATTAAAATCGTTCAGTAAAGTACTATTGTTCTAGGGATTGAGTAAACATGATGATATTTGAATATGATGTACATTTTGGTAATTTCGAAAACTTTGTTTAGCGCTACAAAATCCAGCTGATGAGTATACTATGCCATTAAGGCTATGCAAAACAAAATACCTTTACGCAACGATAGATTTGCAACTTCGAGTTTATAGAGCATGGAGGGGGCCACTATGGGAAGAATGGTGCGGTTACCGTCATATCCGGCCCATGCATCGAGTGTGGTTCAAAAGGGTCAACGAATTGTGTCACTGGAGCCGGTCTGTCATGATATAGGATGTCGCGATCCCGGCGGTTGGTCTTAGATATGCTGGCGAAAAAGGCGAGTGGACCCTAGGGTCATTGACCTTGCGGCGTGCACCTCGTGTATTTTTGTTTCCGTCAATTGTCTGCCTGCAGACTTACCCTCATCAGAACAGGCGTTTTCGTCATTCACCATATCTGCCACTGCTCCACCACCAGGATCGCGGCAGGCAACAGCATGACACTTTTGTGACGTCATCAGGTGCTACCCGCCGGACCGAGGGACCGGAATTTCACCGCCCGCTGCGATTGGACGACGGTTCGACGCTGACCGATCGCAGCAGGCGGCGATGTCCTGGTCCCTTCGGCCCCGCTTGGTTCAGCCGTGTAGATTAGAGCGCCAGTTGAAAATTGATAGAACACTCTGCTGTGCGGACAGCCCTCGCACGTGTGACAGGCTCGCCCGCTTCTACCTTTTGGGGAAGAGAACGTGACACATGCCTGCTCAAAATGGGGACACCAACAACCCCTCCCCCCTACTGTGGCCACATTGTTCTCATTCGGTCCGGTATTTTTTTTTATTCGCTCCTAATTCGGTTTTTCTTTTTACCCTTCTTAAT
>JAZHYW010001542.1:0-14472 GCA_037355805.1 Ixodes ricinus | reverse complement strand
CGACGTACTGCGCGATACGGCCCGCCTTGCTAGTTTTGTGGAATCACTGCATCGGTTCTGACTCTATATATTTACGGTTAGAACGCTATCATCTGTCCCGTTTGATCCCGGATGGCTCCGCCGAAGAGCAAACATTCGAAGGCATCGAAGTGTCGGTACTGTTGTGTGAAAGACTGCCACCAGCGTGAAGGCCTAGCGGGCGTGAAGCTCCACAGGTTCCCATCGAGGCCGTGGGAAAAAGAACGCCGTCAAAGATGGATAAATGCCGTAAGACGCGTCAAGTAAGTGTTCCCGTTACATATCGTCATTCGAGGTGTACCTGGTTTAATGTTAGCAATTGATGCGCTTGAAGCTTGGCCCTAGGAAAGGCTCGATCGTTCGATGCGACGACTCCGTAGAGTCAGCGGAGTCAGGTTGAAGCTGTTGACGTGCTCGTAACTGTTAGCTGTGCCGTTTACCGGCTGCGTACTGCGTTGCTCCGCGGACACTTTTTGTTTGAACGATGTTTTGGGGGCTGTACTAATATTTCAGACAGTATTCGCTGGAGCAGCGGCTCGTAAAAAGTTTTGCCGGTATCAGTGCGATGAGAAAGCTTCCCATGTTGAATTAACCTGAGACTGGGGTAGAGAAGAAACATCAAAACGTAGAAGGGAAAGAAAATAGACAGGACGACGTCTCAAACTCAAGCTCTACCCCAGTCTCAGGTTAATTCAACATGGTTAATATTCACCAGCTCGCCTGCACCCTTACGATTTTTTCTATGAGAAAGCTCCTTCGCGAGGCCGCGCTTCCCGAAGCCCGAACCGGCGACCGTTTCAATTGTAGTAGTAATGTGAATTTAATTGATAACTACATACTGTCTAATGTTGGTGAGCTGCTTTGGGCATGTGTCTGTGCAGTCGTTTGAGCAGCTATCAGCGAGGTGATTTAAATCATTGCTCGTAGTGTGACTAAGTGCTTTTAAACAGTAATGTGGCCTTGGGGACTGACCCTACTTGGTAAGTCCCGATTTAACGCGGCTATGATTTTACTGAGGGGTAAAGAACTCTAAAACCGTATTAAATAGAGAGGCATGAAGCACTAGTAAAAGTGGTAGCTTACATGTCTTGCTGCATTCTACATGTAAGTCAAGTTTGATCCTAATTCTTTATTCCAATGCTTCAGTGATAATGGCTCGGACTGGATGCCCAACAAGAACTCAAGAATATGCTCGGACCATTTCGTGAATAACGAACTGAGCAACATCGAGAGCCACCCCGGTTATATCCCAACGCAATTCCCACTTGTGTACAAGAAGCGGAATTCGGATCCCGATGCCCAAGTCAGGAGGTTTGGCAGGTAAATGTTTACTCAACTTATTTGTATTTGGACAATGAGTGTGTGTAGAGTGCCATCCAACAGTACCGCAAGTGGCTCCTTTTGCCTAAAGCGTCACAAAAGTATGGTCCTCCCTAGAGCGAAATGAGCAGGAATGTAGATTTTGGTTGTGCCACATTTTCAGGTGGAGGGAGAGAGCAGCTGGTGCAGCTACTTCATGTCCACCATCTCTAGGACCAGAACAGTCAGGTACCACAAGCCCAGTACCTGATGAGCACAATTTGGATTGCAGCGAAAGCCCAGAACATGGACTACTGCCCCCCTGTCAAGCTGTTGAACTTCAAGAGAAGTGTTCAGTGGTAAGTTATTAGTAAGGTTCTGTGTTTTCGGTATATACCGATAAAAACCGAAATATAACCCCCCAGGGTTTTTCTACAAAACACTGAACTGAAGCCTCTGCTTGAATAAGTAAAACCCCGGTTTTACAGCAGACTTGGACGTAGTTCAACTACTCTACTCAAACTACTGTAGTTTAACTACTTTCCGAGTAACTTGGTAACTTTCAATTACAACTTTATTTGGGTAATTAGTAGTTTAACTTAACTACATTTTTTAGGTAACTTCTACTTAAATTACTAACTACTTTTGAAATCTAGTGCTAATTTTGCTCACCACAAAAGTTTGAGCGCAGAAATAAATAAGACACCGGCAGATGAAGTGACATTTCCGAGCAAGGGGCCCCCTCACATTCCGTTCCCACAAGCGTCCTTGGGCCAAGGTGGCGACGAGCAGCCAAAACAGAACACCGGCGCGCACAAACGCAGGAACTTGACGAGCCTTGGTCGGGTATTGACCTAATCCGGTAATGCACGCCGGCGCCGCGCCTCTAGCTGCAACCGTGAAAGACGGGGACACTCCGAGGGTTGTTGTTGTTGTCATGTCTGCCTTTAGTGAGTTCTGACTCACGCGGTTTGGGGGTTCCACGGGTAGGCGCCACTGGAATGACCTCGCAGCTGGGCACCTGTTCCCATGGTCGCCTCGTCGTCAGCGCATACTCCCTTGCAAAGCCGGACTTTCCCGCCCACAAACGCAGACACGGATAATCCGTTCATGGGAGCAACTTCCCGCTTCAAGCTACAGCTGTACGAGCGACGATGCTTGTTCACGTAATCCTTCGCGTCCCTTCGAAACCGTAGAGGCCGGCAAAGATTGCGAGTCACCCTTGAAAAATCCTTTTGTTGGGTCCGGCGTCAGCGGCGAAGTATACTTCGTTCCTTCTTTTGTTAAACCAAAAAATATTTTTCTTCAGTAGCGTAGCACTAGCACCGCAACGACACGCGCAGTCGTCCGGATGATCTCATCGTCGTGGCGCGAGACGAACCCTTGACGGTCAGGTGCACTCGCTCAGCGTATTCTCCGAAGGCCGTGGGAGTAAAGAGAGGCCAATCATGACAATCTAATCTCAACTTGCCAAAAAAAAAAGCTTTTATTTTTTTTTATAAAGGATTTTTAGCCTAGGCAAACCTCACATGTTTCAAAATGGTGAGTTGGGCGAGTTGGTTTATTATGGGAAACTCAAGGGCCGAAAAACTAGGACAAGTAAAAAAACTAGGACAGCGCCTTGTGTCGTCGTTTCCTTACTTGTCCTAGTTTTTCGGCGCTTGATTTTCTCACATGTTTCGTCATGGACACCGAAGATGCGGACACTCGCTCGCCCGACCCTGCACAGCTTGTTTCTTAAATTCAACGCTGCCGTTCCATCCAGCGCGTCGGCGGAACGTCTTAATAGCTTGGCTGGGAACGTCTTTGGGAGGAAAAGGGAAAACTCTCCGATAAGGACTTTGAAAGTCAATTGCTTCTGCGAGTGATTAAATTATTTTGGTGAAAAAGCAAGCCATAAAATGACGGCATTTATTTTAGGCTCGCGGGGTTTTCACGGATCAAAACTGCCATTCATTTTGCTACCACAAAAATACAAAAAGTAATTTCGAAAGTAACTTCAAAGTAACTCGCTACATTTTACAGTAGTTAGTAGTTTACTCAATTACAATTACGAATGCGTAATTTCTACTCTACTCCAATTACTCTTGGCGTCAATACTCAGTAACTTAACTTAGCTACCTTTTTTGAGTAATTTGTACATGTCTGTTTTACAGGAACCTTCATCAGCAGCTTTATCTGCGTAGACCGCAAAAACTGACTGCACTGAAGTGTCCGAGAGGTGGCTTCTTTCTTTGGAAATAGTTTCTACATGTGCAATTTAGCAATAAATTGCACGTATAGAGTTCTGTTTTCGAGAAACACTGCAGATATGCATTCAATCTTATGGCATAAACCCCGATAAACCCTCTATTTCAGGCCGACACTAAAAATAAACAGAAAACACGGAACCCTAATTATGAGCGAACTTGCAAATTATAAGAATTTTAAAAAAGCATGTTAGTTTTGGGCTGTTTGCTGGGCACTATAGCTTTCATTGACAGCCTGACTAAGTCCTAGCACTACTGCTTTTGCAGGAGACCCAGACGGACAACTTTGGAGCCTTCTGTCAGAGCTTCTCGGTGTACACGTGCTCCCTACAAGGCGGGGAGGGCTGTACACAGATCACACATCGTGAGGTGTGCGACGCTGGGGTGCAGCACAAGCCACAAGTATCTTCAAGGCCCTCAGGTCCCAACGAGAGGACAAGCTTTTTTGGAGGGTATGAGAGTGTGCGGCATTCCGAGGATGCTTTGCGGGACATTTGTAATGTGAGCATGCGCGTGTTCTCTCTGCTTTTGAGCATGCTGCCCCTTCTTCCTGAGCGCAATTGCGACGTGTCTCTTCCGAACAGGTTGCTGTTGTTTCTGGTTAAACTGAAACTGGGACTGAGGTACACCGCACTTGGCGTCTTGTTTGACATAGACAGGACGACTGCATCACGCCACTTTCGGGCAGTGTTGACAACCTTGACTGCTGCGACACACAACTGGATTTTTCGGCCTCCGTCGAGTATCATTAGAGCAACCTTGCCAGATTGCTTCAAGGCAAACTACCCGGAGTGCAGGATGATAATCGACTGCACTGAAGTCAGGACTGAGGAACCAAGTAGTGTAGGCCAGCAGCGTGTGCTCTACTCAAGCTATAAGAGTGGGTACACGCTGAAGTTTTTGGTTGCAATTACACCCAACGGGGTGATTTGTTTTTGTTCAAAGGCCTACGGAGGCCGTTGTTCGGACACCCACATAACAGTGAACTCCGGCTTCTTGAGTGTGGTACAGCCTGGGGATGTTATTTTAGCAGACAAGGGCTTCCCAGGCATCAAGGCAGGTCTGAAGGACACCGATGCAGTGTTGGTGATGCCCCCTTTCCTTTCTGGGCATGGGCAATTTAGTGAACAGGAAGTGCGGGATACGTACAACATTGCGCAGGTGCGCATTCATGTGGAGCGCATGATCCAAAGGATCAAGATTTATAACATCCTCAAAGTGACAGTGCCCATAACTCTAATTCCATTGATGGATGATGTGTTCCATATGTGTTGTGTGCTTGCAAACTTGCAGCCTGCAATCATCAAGCCATATGACTAAACTTCACATGTAGGCCATTCCATTGAGCGTAGGTTTTCAAACTGCATTCCTAGGGACCCTTGGATTTTTCAGTGCACCCTCAGAGGTTCCTTGCGCTCCCCAACTTCCACGATTGTCCCTCCCACCGAGCAAAATATTTTTCACACTACAAGTACTATTTCACCAGAACCAAGCCATCCATTGATGCATTACTATGCCCCAAAATTTGGGAGTTTTACGTGCCAAACCAACGACGGGCATCTAGCACGCCCTAGCAGAGGACTGAGGATTAATTTCGACCACCTGGGGATCTTTTGACATGCAACCGGAAGCTCGGTTACACGCGCCTTGTCCGCAATAAGCCTCCGTCAGATTGCGGGCACCTCAGCCGGGATTCGAACCCGCCACATCGGGATCCGTAGGCCGGCACTCTCGCCTCAGAGCCGCCGAGGCGGCTATAACTATGCACCAAACATTGCCTATGTAGTATGTGTAGTATTGTTTTATGGCCACAATCAGGCTATCCACCAAGTTGGTTCTTTCAAATTCCCTGACTTTTCCGGGGGTTTTCTTGACTATCTCATTCAAATTACTTGACTCCTTCGGTCAAGGACTACTTTTCGGGCAATATTATTCAGCCCTGCCATGCCGATGCGTGTTTGTCTCGTTTCATTCCACACTGCCATACCACTGTCTCTGGCCATTTTCCCTGATTTAGCCAATTTTTTGACAATTTCTCTGATAATTCATTGATATTTCCAGACAGTGCAAAATTTTGACAATTCCAGGTCTTCCAGGTTGGTTTGCCTCAATTATCACTCAGGAAAAATTGGCGTTTCTGGGATTGAAAAGTTTGAAAACACTTGCCATGGAGTGGCCACAATATGAAGAAATGTAGACTGTATGATACAAGCAGCATAAGCATGACTCCAGCACTTTTTTGCACCTTGCTCAGATAGGGTATTGATGGGTGTCAAATTTGACTGCTTAAAGGAATACTACAACGAAAATTTGGCGCTCATTTTTTGGTCTATATGCGTTCAAAGGAGCAGTATCACATCGAACACACCAATATCTTGTTAAAAAAGTCACGAAAAGGAATTTTAAAACAAAAACGATTAGCAAAGAGCACCTGGTGGATGTCGCTAAAGCCTCATTTGTAATGCTTGTCTAGGTACCTTGACAGCTAGTGACGGTTACTGTCTTGCCTCCGGCCACGACGAGAGAAGAGCCGAAGGAGAAACTCCCTCTTCCCGAGAATCCCTTTTGTGTGTCCCAGAAGTCGCTATTGTCCGCCTACAAGATTATAGAAGATTAACCCGTCACTCAAAATTCATACAAAAGCAGCTGCTTCGGTGGCTGGAACGACTAGGACTTCCTCTCGATGTCAGCCTCACCGTAGCTTTGCTCGTCCCGAGACGAACTACGTCATAATTGCGTTGGATGTCACATGCTCTCCGCTGGCTGTTCCCGCTGGGGATCTGATGCAGTCGTCCTCTCTATGTCTCCAAGCGCTTGCCAGAGTGGGCCAGGCTCAAAATACAAACGTGCAATTGTCATTTACGGATATTGTGGATCATATTCAACCTATTTTTGAACACTACAGGTATATTTCAAATTTGGTTGAAGTATCCGTTTAAAGGGTAAGCCTATGAGTTGTTTCCACCGCACTAGTTTTGCCTGATAGCCATTCAATTCAAAGAGAGGAAGAAAAAACTGTTGACAACTTGTTTGCCTTAGTTGTGTCGCACTCTGTACTATCACAGACACAAGTCCCTAGGACCGAACGAGCGGCACCTGATGTCTATTCTTGCGCCGTCTGCTGGTGGCTCGCCTGACTTTTAGACCAGAAAAGAGCGCATGCTCGTCCTACTGTACTTGCAGGGGTGTGTTTTCATTCGCTCTTCTGCGGTGCTGTGCTTGCCACTGAATCTGACACGAGGTGCCGCCTTGTTAGCAGTTTATTACCTGTGGCGTGAGGTGCCGTTGGTGACAAACTTCTGCAGCGATGCAACGACCAGAGTTAGTGCTTGCGGCTCATATCGCTGGCCAGTAGTGAGTCCGATTTTTGAATGCGGTGAGTTCTTGCTCTTTTCATATTGCGATCACTAGGGTGCACTTTCTGATATGGCACCTATAAAGCGAGAAGTCACGGCAAGGCAACTTGAGCAATAAGCTAATTTTGTTTGAAAGATGGGGCGGCTGCTCAGGCGATACCAATTGATATGCGCCGTAAAGGTAGAAGCACTCTCTTTAGTCGCAGCACCTCATGCTCGATTGTGTGGCAAGCAACACGTCGCAGAAGAGTGGAAAAACACGTGCCCTTGAAAGCAAAGTACGACGGACACACGCTCTTCCATGGGTTTGAAACCAACCAAGCTGCAGTCACCGCTCGCGCTTCCTAGGGTGCCTTTTGTCCGAGATAGTACATGCTGGTCCAGATTATCGGGTGTTCCCAAGGATGGCTATACGACAGCCATCCTTGCTGTACAGTCATTCTCAATATTAAGGTGAATACGCTGTGTCATTCGATCGCCACTACCAGCTGCTCCAAGCGGTGCCAACACAAATGAAGGTCACAGCGAGTTTCTTTCTTATGCTTATGTGTAATCTCTAACCTTTATTGCCGTAGAGGTCACTTAGAGGTGCTGATACTGGGATTGACTGTCGCAGTGTGTTCACCTTTACATGGAGGACGACTGTGCCTACCAGTTTTTGAAGAGGCTTTGGTCCAGACTACGGTTGGATTATGAAGTTAATGTCGCAAACATTCTTGTTTGCATGTGCAATTATGAGAATTCATCTTGTGGAGATTGCAGGAGTAGCAAAAAGGTCCAATGTGGTGTAGCGCATTTTGTCTGAGATGGTACACCTGCTCCCATTGCATTTTTGAAGCCAGCTCTACCTGAGTGCCTGTGTAAGTTCCTTTTCATGGATAACTCTTCTGCCATACACTGCTCTTACGAGGCCTCCCTGTGGGGCATGTCATGTTTTGTTGTACAAGTTGTGAAGACATTTCATAGCACGATTGCATTTTTCTACGCCTTTGATGTTCCGTATAATAGAAGTTGGAATTCGGGCAAGTTGAAGGAGGGGTACAACTTTTTATTTCACTGGTTCCTTGAATGCACTACATGCAGTGTCTCATGTGGAATCTATTTAGGACTGGTACTTGTGTGCAAGGGCTGGCAAATACCAATCAAAATAAAAGTCTTGCAGAGTCGGGATTGCTGTGTCCAGGAAGTTGTCATTTCTGGTGACGAGCACAGTGACATTATCGACGCTGGTGTAGATGAAAAAGAAACATTCCTCCAAATTCAGAATATACATCAACACCTGCACCTGCGTGTAGTAACGGTGCGATTGTTTCAGGCATAGCTTGCCGTCGACATATACTAGGTAGCTGACAAATGTCACGTTCCGGGTGATGTCAACGATAAGGCTGTTCCTTATGCTGCTAGGACACTTAATCTCCAAAAGCACGGTGCCAGTGGTCAGTCCGAAGAGCCCGTCAGCACTCCCGCAGAGCCAGGGCTTACCATTATGGACAAGCAGGCCCACCTGAAATGAGAAAAGTGAAATACTGAGCTGAAGGATTCATCTTTTTGCAAATTCATTTGCTTGCATGCCAAACATTTTATGACATGGTTAAACCTGTATATCTCAAAACCTTTCAAAATAACCAATATCGTCAAATTCATGCAGTTTAAATGTGCAGTTGAAAGGCTACAGTGAAAACTGTTTTAAGATCTACAAGTAGAAGACGTCGAATTGTGAATTCATGAGACACTATCCCTTCTCAAGCGTAGATCACATAAACACAATAGAATATTTCCTTGGGGCATCTGCATAACATACCTCAGTGACATGGCCCCGAACCTTTCCCTCAAACAATCGCCGTGCCTTCGGCTCGGTCTGCAAGCCTGTGCAAAAAAGTTGGTATTAGCTTTCGGAACACTAACAACACAGTAAATAAGGCTACCATAGGATGTTGCTTCGCTTGTAAAGCTTTCTTCGTTCATCAGGCTTGAGACGAGCTCCTGTGGGGTCTTTCTGGTTCGGAGGATAGTATGTGCCATTGAGCTTGAAATACGCATTTTGCGTTCTTGGTACCACCTGTTGGTGCAGGAGCATCAATGTTAATCTGAAGACAGTTTGCAGCCCTTGTAAAAAGAAGTGTTAATAGTGTCTGATCTTCAGTGCCATGCCCATGGCAGTGACCAAGGATGATGTTGTGCAACAAAAATAAACTTTTAAAGCAAGCATAAAGTGTGTCGTTATTCAACAGTCTCTTGTCAGTCTGAGGACAGATTCTTTGAAGTTTCGGCATTGAATTATCAGTGCCTACTTTCGTGGGAGACGATGTGAAACCACCGACCTCACTGTAAAAGCATGGTTTCAGGTTTTGGTCCTTGCAACAAGTCAGAACTCTGGAAAGCACTCCAAACAGGGTGTGTTTACAACATGGGTAGCTACTTCCTCAACTGGTGACCCAAAGAGGTAAAATATCTCACCGTGCACACTTGGATTGTGCCAGCGTCGCCATGCAGAGACTCAGAATGTCGGAACATGCTACTCTACTTTGAAAGAAACTTCTCTCAGCATCTGTGAGTGGATGTAAGCAGTCCCCCAGCTCCTGTCCACACGAAGGCTCAAGTGGAACGTTCTCTAGAAGTTCTTCCACCTCGGACTGCTGCACGTTGTCCATCACAAGGTCTAGAATGTCATCCATGGTCTGAGAGCACTCCAATTCCACCTGGTTTTTCTCCATCATTCGCAAAATGTCGGTGAATGGAGTTTCGATGTCTGGAAAGTGGCGAAGGATGTAGCTGGGAGGCATCTCTCGTGGTTGTTGCTTCCCCACGGTGTTGCTACGGTTTCCTAAGAAAGTAACATTGCACATCATTTTCACTCATAAATATAAGCTTGGTGATAATACAAAGATAGATCACAGCACCTAGGATTGCATGCAAACGACTGCTCTAACTCATTGAAAAAAAAAAAATTCAGTCCACTTCAGCACAATGTTAATCAACTTTTGAAAGATGGTTCGTGCTGGTCTCCCTCAATTATATTCTAAGGCTACTGTAAAACGCTTGAACGTTTACAAGCCCATAATTTGCGCGAATTGAGTAATTCGCGCGGTCCAAAATGCTTGATTTGCGAAGAATTGGTGTAGCGAAAATCAAGAGTGGGGCGTCGACTTGCGCGATAACTCGTACGGCTCGACGCTTTTGTCACGCGCGGGCGTCGACGCCACGTTAATGCCGCAGCTTGTGGTTGTAGTCCTACCTCCAAAGAGATCGGCTATCGACGCCTTGTCGTCCAATTTTGGCTTTTTCGAAGGCTTCCCCCACGCCTGAGGCAAGCTGGTACACGCGGCAACTTCGTGTTTGTTGACGTAGTGCACAACAGCGGCGCTGTGTTTGCACTCGCCGAGGGCACCGTACCGGCAGGTGCACGACCCGGCGATGATCTTCCGGGACTGTGGGTTTAACTGCGCAAGTAAAAGAATAATAATTAGGCTCTTGTCTATATGATTCTCAGTGAAGTATATTTTTATAACAGCTCGCACTCACCCGGATTGTGACGTCGTACACGTGTTTCCCCTGCTGGGAATGGCACTTGGCCGCAATGTCTACGCCGTCCTCTTCTCGCACAGCGTAGACATGATTATTCGCGAAAAGTCTGTCTCCCTTTTCAAGCGCCTGGTCACGAAAAAAGGAGCCAACATCCTCAATATCTCTGAACCCGCAAAACAAGACAAGGGGCGGCATTCTCGGACGCGTACTTGCGTATGCCTGGGGCGTCGCGTGCTGCGTCGCCGATTGGAGCCGTCTCAGTGTTTTACAAACCTGCCACACTGGCGCTGGCGGTCAATCGACGGTGGCGCGCTCTGTCCACTACCCAGCTGGGTATGCCGCTGGGCGCGGGTCGTTCGGGTGGAACCCGCACAAGCCAAGTTGTCGGTACGGGCATCAGCGATGAATGTGGTCCACCTCCACGTAGTGGTAGCACTGCAGTCGTCGGTCAGCCGTCCTCCACACATCAATCTTCCTGGGTAATAAACGATCCGGGCGGACTTACTGGACCCGTTCGTCACGACGTCAGGAGTACTGCGGTGCTGGATGCTCATGAGATGGAGGCGCCACATATGGGCGAGCAGGTGGAGGTGATCGGAGGGTCATTGCGGCGTAGAACAGCGTCGGTTCCTCGGGGCTGGCACGTCGACGGGAACCGACGCTGTCCCCGTGTACCTCGTCGCGTACGACCTTGGCGACTGACAGCGACGCCGGGTACTCAGCAGCGGGCAGCAGCTTTCGAAGCTCATCTCGGACGACGTCCCGAATGATCTCTGCGTACGTCCGATGTAGTGGAGCCCAGGTAGCAGCATGGCGACGAGAATGCCACGACGCCAGGTTGTGGAAGGTTGTGCTTGGACAGCACGTTTCTATATTCGTGGCTCCGTCTAAAATTGTTTGACAGTCGACGGTGGCTAGCGTACAAGGCCTCCAAATATGTTCTCTTTACGTCGCGCATGAGAACCTTCAGCTTCTTTTCTTCTGTCGCGTGAGGGGTGGCGCGTGCGCTCAGACGTAGGACGTCTTCAACGTAGCTCGTGACGGCTTCATCGGGGCCCTGAGTCCTCGTTCGAAGAAGGTACTCGGCTACCTCCCGTCAATGCTGACCAGCGAACGTCCGTCGCAGTTATTTTTCAGCTGGTCCCATAACGTAAGGGAAGCCTCATGGTCTCTCAACCCAGTGCCTCGCAGTTCCCTCTAAGGAAAATTAGAGGTTTTGCAGGCACTGTTCAGCTCTCCATTTGTTGTGGCGTGCCACGCGCTCGCAGTGTTGGATCCAGTTCTCGACGTCTTCGTAAATCTCGCCGTGGAAGGGCGTCGGCGTACCCACCAGTCGGCTTCGTCGACTGGTGGGTTTTCACCGGCAGTAGCCCAAATTCCGCGGGCAAACCTTAAACATGGTGGATTCCTCGGGTCTCGGTAGTTTCCACGGACGGTCTTCTTGAGCCGGGGACTCGGCTTCCGATGCGAGGCCTCGGAGGGATACGTTTCATGGGTTGCGGCACCCAGCACCTCCACCAGAAATGTCACGAATGACAGACGAAGAGGCAGGCGAAAACGGAATGAACTAAAGATTTAATGGTCGCGAACTTGTGCCAGAAACGAAAAAAATAACAGACGTCGAGAAAGCAGCATCGAGCGTCGACGGCGGCAGCAGCAAGCGATGATACGTCGGTGTAACAGCTGGCCATCGCGAGAGAGAATCAGTGAATGAATCGGGAATATGGCGCACGGCTCTTCATCTAGTATGCTCCTCATCTAGAATATTCGATCTAGAATGTTCGGGAAAGAGATAGGGCGAGGCTGACTAGGCAAGGTAATTCTAGCCTACTTATTGTTTACGCTCGAGGTAAGAGCGTACGCGAATTTTTTTGATCAACGGAGAGGCGTATCTTCTCGATCATGCACGCGGCAATATAGAGCCTACTTCAGTTTAAGCATGTATCTCTACGAGACAACACAATAATAATGAAATAATAAGGCAGTGCCTCCGTAGAACGAGGCGGAACGCCAAGGTTGGATATGCTTTTTCCACATGGCCTAGAGCCTTAGATGATCGATCAGAATGCTCCAATTGTTAATAAAGAAACAAAGTATTGTTGAGACATTTATGCTTTTAGTTTAACATTTTACGTCTCTAATATAGTAATTTACCAATCGTTATTTGCCGCGTTTCCGAGTGACACGACTTTTTTCCGTGTGGCACCATGGCCTCCGAGATTCTTGGCGCACAAAGCTCTACACCGGCCCTTTCAAACACTCGGTAGCCCAGCAAAAGGAGGCGTATAGCACAGCGTCTCCAGAGCTCCGCAAGGTGGGGCGAGTTCGGGGCCACGCTTAGATCACAAAGGTAAAATTTGTGCACACGGCAAAAACAGCATGAAAAAAAGCGCCAGTATTAACCCTTAGGGACACGAGCAGCGCGTGGCATGCGTTAAAGCTCTCTAGTCTAAAGGCTGGTTTCACACTGCTCCATTTTCTTACGTTAAGTTACGTTGACGTACAAGTCACCGAAACATTCATGTCTCGAACGCCGCGTGTCATGCTTTCTCCTTGGACTGGTAGCCTCGCTTAATATGAAGCGCAGAGGTCCCGGTGACTTCGACGTAATATCTCGTAACGCAACTTAAAGTAAAAAAATTGGACAGTGTGAACGGGCATTAAAGTGCTGGTGCGCCCCGGCTTGGCAGGCTTTTGTTTCCAGTTTCTAGTAAGCCAGCCCTGGTCATCTGCGGCAAGGTCATCTGCGGCTAGGGTCATCTGCAGTAAGTTCTTCTGCAGCAGCACAACAAATATAATTCCCACAAACGACCGCATTTTCACCTTCCACCAAGGAAACATACACTACTCCCTCCGTGACAACAGGCCGAGGCGAGCAGACAGGATTAATAAAGCAGCGGCTGCAGAAACCACTATTGTTGGCTGTCAATGAAATGCGATAGCGTTCGTCATATTTACCTCCTTTTGTTACGAGGCCATGGACGACGTCAGGGATGGCGTGTAGGACGACGTTGATAATGACGTCCTAGAGGCCAACGTTAAGAACCACGTCTCGGACGACCTCAAGGACGACGTCTAGAACGAGCTTGAGGACGACCTCTAGGACAACCTCTGGGAGTGGCCTCTGGGGCCTAGAGCTCTAGGGGTTGATGTGAATCACGTGACGCCAATTTTTCCGCTAATTTTAGTGGGAAAACTTGATTTGTGGGTCCCGTGACGTCAGACCACATGATATCAAATCTCTTGCTAAATTTGGCGGGGATGCCGAATTGATGTATAGGTCATGTGACATCAATGTTTTTGTTAAATTTAGTGGGGAACTTAATTGGTTTGTAGACCCCGAGCGTCAGGTCACGCGACATCAAATCAACAAATCACTAATCAATTGGGTCGCTGATTATTTGAAAGATAGATCTCAGTCCGTCTCTTATATGAATATTTATTCTAGCAACGTCCCGGTTAGTTCTGGCGTCTGTCTTAGGATCCGTCTTAGCGCCCTTCTATTTCTTCTCTGCATAAATGATGTCGCGAACCATCTTCCAGTTAAATTGCATTTATGCCGATGATTGTGTTTTATATAATGAGATCAATTCACCACAGGATCACAACATGCTACATGACTCATTCTCGCAATTTCTTAGTTGGAGCCAAGTGGCAGATGGAGATTAACTTCGATAAAACTTTGTTTATGTCATTCACCAACAAAAAGATGACGTCTGTTCTTAGTTGTGGCATTGGTAATGTGATCCTGTTTCAGGTTTATTTTATATAAGTATTTAGTAATTTTTTTACCCCATCTGGGACAGTCATTAGTTCCATTTGTTCTCGTGCTCTACAATATTTGGGATATGTTAAAATAACTTTGAAATCTTCAACCAAGAAGTTAAAATAACCGCTTATAAGACTTTAATCAGACCTATTTTGGAATATGGCTGTGTACAGTAGGCTGCTTGACACAATACAGACTAAGGCTATCAGATTCATTTGTAACCGCTACGTTTTCTCCCACTTCATCCATGCTTGAT
>JAZHYW010001541.1:0-24171 GCA_037355805.1 Ixodes ricinus | reverse complement strand
GCATCGAACTGAATGAGCACCGTACCGGCACGCGGTTGTGTATCACTACAAACGTGCCACATTGTCCTAAACATATACACAATGCAATTTTGAAAGAGTAATCCTGGGTCGTTTCCTCCGCTTTGAGTGCATACGTTTAAAGTTGACGTATGCTGCCCTTTTGCATAAAATGGTCACTGCAAATATAGCCACACCACTAAATGAGTTCAAAATTCTGACACTGCTGAAAGAGATATCGTCACGAATGATGGTGAGGCCATTAAGACTTAAGTAAATTAAACGTTTAATGGGGCGAACCTTTGACGGAAACAGAATAGAAAAAAGGCTAGCGTCGCAGCCGTGGACGCCGGCCTGCACCGGCAGGATCAAAAGCTGGGGTGAGACGGGCTTCGGCTCGACTTTACACTGGTGACCCATATGTACACGTGGGCTTCTGGAACAGTCAGCGCGCGAACACTTCTGCGCGTGCGAACGGTTCCAACCTCAAATAAGCAACAGAGGTTCTCGAATTTGCCAGAACATTACTTTACGAGTTAACGAATATGTGTACCCAGGGGCCAGACTTCGGACCTTAGCTTTTACGCGTTTGAACTCAAGCAGAGATAACCGTTAGACCACGAGCAGCGCTGCCTACTTCGTCAGCTGCGCCCGCGGCAGAAAGCCCCGCTTAAAAAAAAGGCATCGTATCGATGCAACGAAACCACCACACAAATCCACAGCGAAAGGACCGCAGATTCACGAGCCACAGTTCACAGTTCACTCTTTGACGGAGAGTCCAGTTCTATCGTTCGTAATACGGGTTGAGCCGCTAAAGACGGCGCGCGGCACCTCAGGTCGTGGCTGGCGTCTTGCAGAATGGGCGCTGCCCCGCCGGGAGGAACTTCTTAGTTCAGATCGCCGATTAGTCAGGATGATATTTTAGGCTGCGAGCTCGCGGTTCCGGCTTTTCGCTGAGACTGCATCGCCGTATCGGTGTCCACACCCATGCCCGGTCTCCTGCTCGTTCAGAGTGGACGTCCCGGCGACCGAAGGCCATGCCGGCGTGCATCGGCCTGCTGTTGGTCTTGAATTTTGCAGTTCTTGCCAAATGACGAGCTTCCTCCGCGCCTTCGAGAGATCAGTTGAGCGTCGTTGTTGCCTATCGTCGGTTGGCACGTGGCAGGCAGCATGGCGTCAAGCATCGTAGTCGCCGTCCGGCTGTGTGTCAACTGGAACGCCGTCAGTCCCTTGGTCTGCTGGAACCGCAGTGTTGGCGCACCAAACGTAGCGTACGGCAACACTTCGTCCACGTCTTATGCTCGACGTCGGCGCGCATGAAGATCGTCTCGGCGATTGTCTTGTTCAGCCGCTCCGTTTGCCCGTTGGTCTGCAGATGATAAGCGGTGGTTTGTCCATGGCTGGTGCTGGCTAAGCCCGGACCTCTGGAGTCATCTCGGCTATGGAAGATGACCCATCCATCTGCGAATCCTGCACTTCGGTGCGCTGTCTCGAAAAATGGACTTGGGAGAAGACTTGGCAGCTTCCAGCGCTGTTCGCGATGAAAGGGCCTTCGTCCCGGCGTGTCGTGTAAGAGTAGTCGGTCGCGACGATAATCCGCAATTTCCTTGCGTCGATGTGGGAAACGGCCCAAGTCAATCCTTTCCCACGTCCTGGAAGTTATAGTCAGGGCACATATCGACTTTGCGGGATTCCTGCCGGCGTCGGAGCTTTTTACGTTGTTGGCACTTATGCCATGCGTTTTTGGCACTCATGGCACGACCGTGTGTGGATGAATGGTTTTCGGGAGTCGGCCGGTAGTACTTGTCACGAATACGAGCGGCGTCCTGCTGTAGCCAGGGTTCCAGCCGTCGGGTCGTCGTGGCATTCTTGAAGATTTCTTCACGCAGACTGTCAGGAACAACCAGTGACAAGTTTCGGGCCAAGACACGAGCAACGAAACTTCCTTGTCGTTCAATGTGGTTGATCATGGCGCGAACTTCCAGGTCGTGTCATGAGTGTTCCCATCTCGGTATCTGTAGTGCTCGAGAAAACGGGCGTCATCGCCGTCGTCGGTGCTGTCGAAGAGGAGATTCGACGCAGGGCTCTGGACAGCAGTCGGGCTGATTATACTTGCGGCCAGACTTATGTACAATGATTACGTCGAATTATTTCTGTCGTAGACTCCAGTGATGAAGCGTCCTGACGAGTCCTTGGGGTTAGCGAGCCAACAGAGAGCGTGGTGGTCTGTGACAACGCGGGACGGGATCCCGTGCAGGTACGGGTGGAACTTGATTAACGCCCAAACAACAGAGACTGTTCCTTTAAGAGTTGTTGAGCTATTTTGCTTTTCCGCAGAGACGGTGTCCGGCTTGCGTAAGCGATCACCTTCTCTCTGCTCCGTCTTGAATCTTTGGACAGAAGTGCCGCTTCAGGGATCACGGTGTTTGCTGGCGTCCGTCTGGGCTTCCGTTTCTTCTGATGGATCAAGCGTCAGCGACCGAGGGGGAGATCTGGACGTTTTCCTTCAGTTCGTTGAGCAACTTGTTCTTGCTTGTGCCCCACTTTCAGGAAGTTCACGTTGTCCTTCGTCAGATGCGTGTGCGGTGCAGAAATCTAGTCAAAATTGCAGAAAACGTCTGTAGTAAGGGCACTGCCCGAAATCTTCGTACGGCTTTCTTCGTCACTGTGAAGCTCGGAAATTCGTCGATAGCGGATGTCTTTGGAGGGTCGGGCTTACACGCACTGAGCACTCACAACATGGCCCAGGAATTTGAGCTTGCCGTAAGCGAACCGACATTTTGACGGCTTTGGTGTCAGTCTAGCATTGCTGGATGGCTTGTAGCACAGCTCGCAGACGTCTAAGGTGCTCATCGAAGTCGCTTGCGAATACCATGACGTCGTCAAGGTAAACGAGACGATTTGCCATTTCAAGCCTGAAAGGACGGTGTCCTTAACGCGCTAGAAAGGTTGCTTGTGCTGTGTACCATGCGAATGACATCACTTTGAATTCGTACAGTCCTCCGGCGTGACGAAGGCAGTCTTCTCACAATCCCGTTCGTCGCCCTCAATCTGCCGATACCCATTCTACAGGTCCATCGACGAAAAGCTTCGGAGTGGCGCGGCCTGTGCATAGTGTCTTCGACGCATGGCAACGGGAAGTCCTCCTTTTTTGTTACGACGTTCAGTTTTTTGTTAGGACGTTCAGTCGACGATAGTCGACGATAGTCCAAAGTTCCGTCTTTATTTTTCACTAGGACTACAGGTGAAGTCCACCGACTGTTTGAGAGTTGTATGATGTCGCGGTTGAGCATTTCTGGAACCTACTTCTGGATGACTTATTTTATTCTTACGGAAACTCGGTACGGTGGCCGATGCACAGGAAGTACGTCATCATCAGTAACTATTCGATGCTTCGCAACCGTCGTCTGACAAACATTTGATGACGTGGCGAAGCACTCACTGACTTCGGCAAGCATGTCAGTCCCAGCTGTCGTCGGTGGGGAAGGGGAGGGTTGGGTCAATATTGAGCTCTGAGGGATCACGTTGTCTCGCGTTGCAGCGAAGGGAGTCTTCAAAGATTCTGGAAGTTGCGCTTCTCTCCTGGAATTTCTCGATGAGTCCCACGGTGATGCCGTTCGTAAGGTGCTGAGCCTCTTGTCGGAAGTTCGTTACAAGGACAGCAGGGCGTCCATCTTGTAGCTTTGCGATGGCTCTTCCGTCACCGATCCCTCTTCCTAGGAGCAGTTGGATGCTACCTTCCAGAAGAACTTCTCCGCAGATGCCTTTTCAATCCCGGCAGGCAGAAGTACACTCGAGCATTGTGGCAAGTTCACTTGGTCGTAGAGTATGCCGGACTGTAGCCGACGTGGGCTGCCGTAGTTTTCTGATCCTCGAGTATTGCGACAGGTTTCTGCAGCCTGAACTCGTTGGCCTCCAGGTCGATGACGGCGCCGAATTCGCACAATACGCCCATTCTGGGTGTCAGGTCTCTCGCAAAGTCTCATAGAACGACAAAGTTTGCCGGACACATCTCGCCATGAATCTTGACGCGTGGAGTGCATCTTGCGACTGGCATTATAAGATGTCCCCCGGCGGTGCGTATCTGTGTGCCACCCACGGCGTCATCACTTTCCGAAGGCGTTGGGAGAACCTCCCACTCGGGACGAAGTGGTCTGTTCTGGTGTCTACAAGAGCCGACGTGTCGTGGCCGTCGATAACGACGTTTGGGTTATTCTTTACCGTTGAAGTAGCGTCGTTTCGGTCTTTTGGAGGCATTTGAGTGGGTGCCCTCCGACGTTCGTGATGGATGTTGGCGTCGGTTGTCTTCGGCAACTCTACCTCCAGGGGTTGCCGCGCCGAATTTCCCCGGTGAGGAGCGAGGGGCGTCAGGCTTTCACGGTGGGGTTGGTGTATCGGCGAAGCTAGACGTCGTGGCGACGGCGACCGGAACTCTCGGCGGGACGCAGGTTCGGGGGAATGAGGTCGTCGCAGGTACCCGTCGATCTCCCGAGGGCATTCGCCATAACGGTGGTGCGGATCTTTCGGGTGGAACCCGCGCAGCCCGATTCGTCGCTATGGGCGTCGGCGGTAGGTGTGGTCTGCTTCCCGCAGAGGGAGCACAGAGGCCGTCCGTCAGGCGTCCTCCAAACGTCGGTCTTCCTCGCACCACGCTGCTCTGGGCGTGGAGCATACTGCGGCGCCGGTGCCTCATGTCAGGGCGCTGGTTGGTAGTGTCCTTTGACGGGAGGTGCTCTCTTGGCGGCGGCGGCGTAGGTCAGGGCCGGTTGTTGGGGAGCCACTGCGACGGGGACCTATGGCAAGAGCGCCCGGTGTACCTCCTCGCGAACCGCCTCTGCCATCGAAACCGCGGCTAGTCATTTTGGAGGAAGGGAGCAACTTTTCAGTTCTCGAACCACAACCCCAATGACCTCTCGAAGGTTCTCGATGCCAACGCCACCGAGGTGAGGGTGGGAAGATGAAAGAGATGAGGTGGCAGCTACGCCGGCGAGTCTCTGATAACGACCCGCCCTGGCCGACAGCGCTCGTTCAATGTTTGTTGCCTCAGCAACAAATTCATCCACTGTCGTCGGGGGATTGCGAACGAAGCCGCCAGAAATCTCGTTCTTCACGCCTCTCTTCAGGACGCGCATCTTCTTGTCTTCGGTGGCCCCAGGGTCGGCCCGAACGCACAGGTGCAGGACATCTTCAATGTAGTTTGTCACGCTCTCGTTAGGATCTTGTCACCTTGTGTGAATGATCTTCTCGGCTCGTTGTCGTCGGTGTTGGTTTGTGAATGTGCGCTCCAGCTCCTACAAGCATGTCTCCCACGTCGTAAGGGCCTTGTGGTTCTCAAACTATTGCCTCGCCGTTTCCTCCAGTGTGAAGTAAATGTTTTAGAGGCGCTGTTCTGCCGTCCACGCGTTGTTGCGTGCAACACGTTCGTAGTGCTACAGCCATTCTTCAACTTCCTCGTAGATTTCACCGCGGAATGGCGTGGGCACACGGCGAACCACAGGCAATAAGATGTGGGACGGTGCTGCTTACGGGTTTTCCGTCTGCTGGGCCGTGGAGTTCATCGTCGGCTTCAGTAGCTTTTTATGTTGTCCGGCGGTGGTACAAGCTAAGAAAGTAGTGCTCGGAGACGCTGGCTTGCCCGTAGCATGGTCTCTTCTTCAAATGGTCGCCCTAGAGTGGGGCTTGCAAAACGGATCCTCGGAAAGGTACGGTGGAGGGACATAAGGTGCTACACCGCACCTTCACCTGAATGTCACGGGAGGTTACCAAAGAACCAAAAATAAACAGGAAGAAGCAACGTTTAATGGGGCGAACTTGTGCCCAAACCAAAGGATTAAATAACAGGTGCCCTAAGCGAGCGACGATGTCGGCGAAGATGCAGAATCTGGCGCTAGCGTAAGACTGACCGCGGCTTGCCAAACGAAGCCCCTTTCGTACACGCGTAGGCTTCTGGAACAATCAGCATAAAGCGTTCGTCGCGTAAAACATTCTATCCTCGAATCAGCAACATGGTTCTCGTATATACCAAAATAAACAGAAATGTGTGCCCGCGGCCAGGCATCGAACCCTGGCGTTTTCGTGGAAGGCAATCATGTTAACCGTGAGGCCACGAGTGCACTGCCTACTTACTAGCTGCGGGCGCGGTAATATAGCTGAGCTTATTCAGTGAGCACAGTTTCCGCCATGGGCTTGCGAATTATGACTTGCGCATCAGAGAGATTCACTAGAGGCTCCAGTGCAACCAAGAGTGGCATGGAGATCTCCGAGCGCCTGGTGCCGCAGAACATGGATGCTTCTACTTCGCTGCTGTTCTTGCTTGCGGCATAACTTCCCAGCTTCGCAGTCCGGCCGTGGGTGATGCGGCGACCGTGTCCTGTGGCCGGCTGGGAACGACCTTACTTCTCATGACATGCGCACGGATGTCGCCTCTGTTCTGAAGTGGCCCGGCCCAAGAGCCCAAGGTGCGCGTGTTTTTATGTTTCTAGCATTCTGTAGCTTCTGGCAGTGTGTCGAAGACAGCGGGCAAAATATTTAAGCTTGTCGAAAAGGCTTCCACGTGCGAAACCCCGGTTACTTAACGTGGTCATCTGGTACGCAGTTCGTGCCTGAAACGCAGCTCTAATATTCAAATGTAGAGGCGTGACACGGCATGGCGCCACTTTTCTCGTAGGGTTAGATGCGAAACACTTCCTTCCCACTCAAAATAAAAGAAAATAAAAACGCAAAATTTTAATTAAAAAAAAAACGAAAAAAAAACACGAAGTGTGACGTTTTATAGAACTGCGCCGCCGGTCTGAGTTTCACAACGGAAGATCATGTACAATGCATTTTACAATATTTGGACCTAAATCTGATATTTCTGCCGACCCATATGTGTTGAATGTACTCCCCAGAGAAAAGAAAGTGGTGCTACCCTACGAATCAAACCACTCTAAAATTATTAAGAGAGGTATTGCTACTACGTGCTTGGGAGCCTCGCTGAATAAGTTGCACTCACACAAAATAGCGGACGGCTTTGGTATAAAGGTGAAAAAACTAGAGGATGGAGGGTAACGAATTTCGCGTATTAAGCATGTGGCAAAAGAATTGTTAAGAAAACTTTGGTGAAGGGGAGGTGGTAGTGGAAAGGTCAGGCGAAACGTTAAACCGACCGTGATATCATATGTGCACAAATTTAGCCATAGTCTGAAGAAAGTGAGCGAAAAACATGGGGTACCGGTACTACTCTCGGGACCTCAGAAATTGGGTAAAATATGTGCAAGAATGGAAAGAAGGGATTTAAGGGTTAGTATATGTAAGAAGAAGCCTGGAACTAAATATGTGGATTGCAAGGAAGGTGTGGTGTACTGAATACCTTCAACGTGTGGAAGTGTTTACTTAAAGGGTAACTGCAAAAGAAAAAAATTGTATTTTTAAACAGCCTAAATGGGACAAGCATCTCACAAAATAATTTTTCCAACAAAAACAAATTTTTTTGCAGCAATATTTATTGCGCGGGATTGATTTTAGTTTTGCGTCTATTTGGTCCGTTTTAAATCGCGCCCCACAAAGTTGGTATCATACGTCACGGAGTGGCTGCTATACGTCACGGAGTGACGTATGCCAACCACTCCGCGCGCGTCGAAAGAGTAGGAATTTTAAATTTATAGAGGTTGTGGCCCCGACTAAATTACGTCCTGTGGAGTAAGTATTGCTAAAAATAAAATTTATTTTTTCGCTAAGATTTGTTTTGTGACATGCTTGTCCCAAATAGGCTGTTCAAAAAAACATTTTTTTGAACTTACCCTTTAAGAGAAACCGAAAGGTGCGTAAACGACAGACTAAGGGAACACGCACTGGCAGTAAGATCTTTGCCCTCAGGTAATCTTGTGATACACTGCAACCGATGCGATAGTGGCAAAGAGCTTCAGGAAACTGTTATCCTGAGCAGAAATTGTAATAAAATGACTAGGAAAACTTCAGAGGCGTTTTTTCAGAAGAAAGTGCGGCGGCGACACGTGCATTAGCACCCCATCGATAGCATTGTACGATTCGGAGGTGGCGTATCTACAGTATTTTGTTAGCTCAAGTTAGAATGGTTATATGTAGATTATTGGACAATGTGTCTACATGACGTGGATGGTTGTTGACAACGCATGTTTCTTCTTGGGTTTAACTCAGACTAAAGCTCAGTTGCTATAGTCGGTTACAAGTTAAGAATGTAGGAGATGCTCCTCCCACAAGCGTGATGCGCCGGTTTCAAATCCCTCCGCAGTCAAAAGTGGAGCTCACTGGAAACGCTCCTTGTTCCGCTTCAATAGATAGATAATGGCCACAGAGCGGTGCCAACTTGTCTCCGACCCCCACTTTTTAAGAAAGCGACCTTTGTATTCATCGGAGGGGGACGCGAGCCCCTGAGAGCAGCCTTTGTATCAATCGGAGGGGAAGCTAATCCCCGAAAGTCGTCTTTGTTTCGATCGGAGGGAGAGGACTCTAATCTCTCTCTCGTTGCTTCCAGAATGCTGAGTCAAAATCGAAAGATAAAGCAAATATGTACAGAAAGGCAAGACCCTCCTCGCGCGTTGGCCGCAACGTCGCGAAAACGATGGGACGCTATTGGATGCGGAGGTGGCGGAGGGATATATGATTCCCTCCCTTACAAAAATTTTTAATGAATTTCATTTGAATGTTTATGGAGTCTACTCATCGTATCTTTTCGAGTCTCAATAGAAATGCAAATGAGTTTTGTAACGAATCCGTAAGGAGTTTACGAAAACTATTGGCCACCGCGTTCCAATTGAAGTTTCGACAAAGCTACCGCATAAAGTTTCTAATATATTTCATATGAATATAATTTGAAAGTCTATTGACACCGTTTCGAGTCTGTGTTGAAAAATAATTGATTTTTTGTAACGAGTCCCTAAGGAGTTTACGAAAACTATTGGCCACCGCGTTTCAATTAAGGTTTTGCCGTGCCACCTCATAAGAATTTCTAATACATTTCATTTAAAAGTCTCGATACACTGCTTTGAGCCTCTGTTGAAAATCAAATGTTTTTTTCTACCGCGTTGTAATTGAGGTTTTGATGTGCCATCTCATTAGGTATATTCCGACGAGTCGGAATATACTTAATGAGATGGCCCATCAAAACCTCAATTGCAACGCGGTAGAAAAAAACATTTGATTTTCAACAGACTCAAAGCAGTGTATCTAGACTTTCAAATGAAATGTATTAGAAATTATACTCCTAGCATGGGTTTCTAGATAGAGAGCTCTAAGAGGGAAGACGGCAATAGGTTGCATGACATGTGGTCCGGATGTAACTGCTGTTTTGAGGGAAGGGGAAAGTGAGTGCAAGTGTCACTTATATGTATGCCTATATACGCATGCAGGGTTCAGAAAATGCCTGCATAAAACCGTGGGAAGGAGTAATAACTAGTTTATTAAAAATGTGAAATTCGAGTATATGGTACACTGCCTTCGTGTCCATGGGGGACCTTGTACTGCCTTCGTGTCCACGGGAGTACTGGTAACCTATAAAGAAAAAAGATGCACAGTTACACATTGATCTGCTTATCTAAACTTCAATGTCCGAGCAAGGTATCCTGTTCACAGAGCAGCACTACCTCAGCGCTGAATCAGTATTACAAACCAAGACATCAGTCCTTTGTATGAAAGTAGGCAACTCAGAACACACGATACAAGCCATGGAAGTAGCAGTGACTCGTTGCCTTAACAGGGCTGAGTTAGCGCTGCACTGTATGTGTGAACCAGCCTTAAATGCGGAAAGTCACATTTAAAATTCCTACATTTTTGCTCACCCAGGCACTTAATTTACACACTACCTTGATAGTTTAATAAGTGCCACTGATAACATTGTCAGGGGCACCATGGTGCAAAAGTATATTTTGCCCCCGAGTCTGCGAGAATCAATCTCTCACTGTTTTTGCCGCCGCATTGCAGTCTTTTATTTTGGCTTTTGACAAGGTCTACCAAAGATAAGCAAGCAGATGTTGTCGCTTATGAAGTTTACCAAATTTGAACATAGAGAAGCTATGACTTATAAGCATCTCGAAGAATTAATATGGCAATTCGGGCCAATTGGTTCATGATCGTAGACAAGCGCCGCAAAAAACACATGGACAATAAGTGGTGGTAAACACTGGCGCCAGTGTTTTATGTCCACTCCTTGTCCCTGTGTATTTTTTTTGTGTTTGTTTACTATCTTGAAGTATTTTTAATCACACCGGACAGGAAGGAAACGGTAATAGAGTTCTATGTGGATCATAAAGCCATGCTCCGAATGGGTGTGTGTCAACTGCAGCTTTCACAATCGATGCAATACACGAAGTTTGAATTATTGGGAGGATCGAGACATCAGAGGCCGAATTCAAAAAGCAAAACTTACGATAAAAAATTGCGTATGATAAAACCCGAGAAGAAATCCGTATTAACGAAACATAATTGTCGCAACCTTTGTGTGACTTACAACGCAATATTACGACATCATCCAAAGTGTCTTACAAACTTCTTAGGGCAAACATGACGGCACGTCACTTGGCTATTTCGCCGCGACCAGCAATGAAGTTTGAAGCGTGGGCAAGGGGCATGTGTTTTGCGCACTGTTCGCATGCATCCCTACTTGAAGCAGCACAAGGACAACGCTAAACTACACACGGAGGATTCAGCCGACGAGTCTGCCGAGCTGTCCATCCTGCCCGTTAGAGCTAACGAGGTGCAGGACGGCGAGACGCGCCAATGAATCAATGAAAGAAAATGCCCACACAAATCTTCAGTGCACCCAAATGGATCCTTCACCTATGAATGGCGTGAACCTGATTTGGTGATCACTAGTGCCCCCTCGTACTTCAGTTGTGATTTTCGAAGTGGTGGGCAGCTGTACGACTCTACCACACGAAAAGGCACAATCCTGACTGGATGTGCCTTTTTAATGCGAAAGCATTATATGTCTATGGAGCGGAAAATCCGGCGTCCGGTGGCGTTAACCGAGTGGTACCAAATGCCAACAGAGGAATAAAAGAAAGAATAAAATGTGCTTCCACGGCTGAGATTCGAACCCGGTGCTGCTGTGTGAGAGCCGGGCATGCTAGCTGCTGTGCTATCTCAGTCGCTTCGGAATGCGGCATTACTCTCCCCTCAAAAAGAAGCTTGTCCCATTACGGCAAAAGACGGCGTCGGCGTTGATGTGCCCGAAAGATGGGCATAAAATATGTCCTCGGTTCAATGACATCACACTTCACGTGACGACATGACGTACCATGATGTGTGACGCCATATGATGTAACGTAAATAACAATATTACAGGGAGCAATCTTGAGCTGTATCGCTAACTTGGATTGAATGCGAAAGCATTGCTCATTTCTGACATAGAGCGAAAATAAATCTGAAGCGTCGTTAGGAATGCGCAATGCTTTCACATGCATATACCAAGTGCCCTGTAATCTTGCTAGACGGATAGAACTAAATATATGCTTACGGCTCAGATATCTATAATTAGTTGCTGCATAGATATGTAGAGTCGTGCTGTCAGCGTGCTATCGCATGCCAATAGTAATTTACAATGAAGAACTCACATAAGCTTCAGTATACAGAAATTCTTCACTAAGAATATGTAACACTATACTGATGATCAATAATGCTTAGTACTTAAAATGCCAGTTGAACTCGTGTACGGCTCTACGACACGACCAAATACAAATTTTACTGCAATGTTTTCTTTTTTTTGCAATTGTCAGCTTGCGATGCTCAGTCACTGCTTCAGCTAACAAGTCTGGCTATCTGCTGCGTTTACCAGCTTTGTGCAGACATGCAATCATCCGATTTGCGTCACTATTGAAGCGACTAACTAAGATCAGTATTCGAGCCATCGCTGCGTACTGAGCTGTAGAGTCTTCGCAAGACGCCAGTGCTTGCAATGTTGAGCAGTCGAAGGTTATGCGCAACGCTGTGCCATGAACACTCGAGGTTACGCGTTGTATGCATCGTGCGTATTGTAGGTTCGCCTGACTCGAAGTCTGATTGAATACTCGCTAGAATAGATTCGATTCATTAGCATGTCTGAGCTCTACTAGGAGATAACGTATACACCGGACCTCGTTAGCTTCGAATGGCTGACTGCTCAATGTAACTAGGAACTGCACGCTAACAATCATGGATGACGAGTACCACTTCGCATTGATGCCGGCCGATATGCGTGAACATGCGCAACCGCAAATTCATATGTCTGCAGCTTAGAAGCGAGCAGAAACTAGAGTGCCGCGCTGGCTCGCTTAGCGCGCAGTGGTGACCAGAATGCGCAACGCGATAGCAAAATGACGCAACAGGACATAATGACGTGTGCCACTGGCCGATGATGTTGGACGCGCAGTACTGTTGTACCATCAGTATCGCGCGGCAGATTGCGTCAGCTAGCCGTAGCAAACTACGACTGCCGCTGGACATGCGAGCAAAATGCTATTCATCTAAAAGAAGCTTGTCTCATTACAGCAATAGACGAGCGTCGGCGTTGATGTGCTCGAAAGATGGGCATGAAATATGTCTCGTTCAATGACATCACAGTTCACGTGACGACATGACAGTGCCATGATGTGTGACGCCATATGATGTAACGTAAAAAAATATTACAGGGGCACTTAGGTATCGCTACGTGGATTGAATGCGAAAGCACTGCCATTCCTAACAATAGAGGTAAAAAAAGGAAGTGTCGTTAGGAATGGCAATGCTTTCGCATTCAATCCACAAAGGGATACCTAAGTGCCCCTGTAATTTTTTGTGCGGAGTAGAGCTCAAATAAACGCCGTACGGTGCAGTATATCCACGATTAAGTTGCTGCTAGTCGTGAGGCTTAATGTTTTGCACCAACAATACCGTAGAGTTTTTCCTCGGTTGCGACGAAGCGCCACTGCGCTACGAACTTGCTAGAAATTTCTGCATATGCGACCGCTTTCTTCTGGAAACCTATGGTGACCTGCCACTCACTTTTGGCCAAAGAACAGTGAAAATACCAGATGTGAAAACAGCCATAACAAGCATCAAAGAAATCAAGATGGGGGTCATAGCATTAGCTTCCCAACGTGGCGAGACTAGCACAGGATTTCTGTTACTCGCCGTTTATAAGACAGGAGTCGACTTTTTCCGGTCTGATCTTGAAAACAAAGTTTGGTCCGGTTAATTTTGTAGCAGAAGGCCCGTGCTTTCCCGTTCGTGGGGTCATTTTCTCGGTTCAAAATATGATGCAGAGTCCTTCCCATAAAAATGCATGGGTGCCCGCTAGGACTCTTCGAAATGATTAAATTAACCGAGGTCGCGCTATACTCTGTTGCAACTCTAGAATAGCAGAAGCCCCTCCCACAAAGCCCTTCACTCTTTTTAATAAGCAAACACTAGAGAGGAGGAGAGCCGAGAGGACACCGCCAATCATGGCGAGCAAAGGGAATTGTGGGAGAGGCTTCTGCTTTCTATAGTTGCAACGGACTATAACAAAAGTTTACAGTACCATGAAAACAAAAAGACCAAGCATGCAGAGAAATTCGCAGGACTCAAGTGTAGCAGGGACAGAATAGAAAAAACTGCAGCTGCAATATTTACCCTTTAAATTTGCCTCGACAGCCCAGCAGAGACGACATGCTGGTCGTCAGCGCCTGGAGGGCCACCCCCTTGTACTGGGAGCACATGTAGTCTGAAACAAACAACAAACAAAAAATTAAATGCATGGACAATCCGCACATGCTGTTATTTTGCTTCATTGGCCGCTTCAGAGAAAGCAAGCATGCACACCGTTGTCCAACCATGTCAACTGCTAGCCGAAACTTCCTGCCGCCAGGATTAAGATATTGCTTGCGCTATAAAAACACAATTACACACTACCCAGCTGGCACACTGAAAGTTCAAACATTGAAGAAACTAGCTCATAAAACTTCAATGTAAGAGCTACACCTTGTGGACGCTACACAAAAGTATGTTCAGTCTAAACCTTGGTGCACTGCAAGGCTGCTTTACCTCAGCCAGTTTGGAACATCTGGAGTTTCATTCTTTTCAAGATATTATGCCTGAAAATTAAAGTGACAAATTAACTGGGTTAAAATTTTTTATTCGACACCCGGCCCAAATATTTAGGAAGTATACTAGTGGGTTAATTTCTAACTTACCATAATTATTTTCGGCATCCTGAAGGCGTCGCTTCAGGGTCCAGTTTTCATATTGGATCCACCTCACCCTCACAGCTGCAGCCACACTGAAATGTTTGCAAAGTTTCAGGGAGGGTAATTAAAAGTCGGCAGTTTCTCTCGAACACCGCTGTCACAAATTTCGTCTCTTTTGTCATTTTGTTCTGTTTAAGGGTGGTTCAGGGGGAGGAGGGGGGGGGGGTTCAATTACAATCCTCGCACATGTTTACCTGAGCGCCAAAGGCATGAGCTCGGATGAGACTAATGCCGGCCGAGCTTCAAACCAATGGGAAGAGGAAGACGAGAAGAAGGAAGTGGGACTTGGAGTGTTTCAAGTTGACCAACCACGAACCCGTGACAACCGCATAGGTCATTCAACACACGTCCCATACCGCTCAAACACTGTGTCGAACTGCATTTTGAAGTCAGTCCCGCTTCCAACGGTGTATGAACAGGGGCATTCATTTCTTGGCATGCCTTGAAATGAATCGAAGTGACGCAAGCTGGGAACACACTGCTGCTGCTTCATTTGGGAATAACTGCGGCCCTCGGCTAGATCACATCACAGTTGCAAAATGAAAGAGAAAAAAAAAGGCGAAAAGGAACAATTGCTTTATAAAAAATTCTAACAGAGAAATGTAAACCCAGTTAAATTCTAGAAAGTCAGGGGACCGAAGTTTGTCCTAACAATACCATCCAGTCCACTTCCATAACTTCAAAACAAAAGATGGCTATCCTCTTGAACCATTTTGACTGCAAAGGAATATTGGCTCTGCATGAACCGAATTCCAAGGAAGTCTAACTTCTGAAATGTAATGAAGTATGATCAATGTAATCAATTTAGAGTTGGACGACATCAGTCCACTGCTAGACCAATAAGACATTTTCTAAAGCAAGGGACTGAAAGTAGCATTAGGAATTCAATAAGTGCTCTGTTGACATAAGCTACACTTTCTCGGACCATACACAGAATGAGTGGCAACTTTTCATTATGCTACGCACAGATCCAAACATAAGGACAGATAAAGCAAACCCAACTAGTTAAAAAAAGAATTAAAAAAAATTATCTTAACGAGCAAACGTGTGTTGAGAAAATAGGGAGTTTTAGAATACCGGACGCTACTTTACCGCGCGTTACGGACGGCAAAATAGCGAGGATTGCGGCGAAAAGTTTTAGAATAGCGTTTCTCTGCCGGGGACCCCCCAAAACGCAAGCATCTCGCGCTTAAAGCGCCACCAAGATGTCGCGACAGCTTTTATTTGGAAGTTAGAACGTTATATCTTGAAAATTAAACAAGTTTTTCGTCTAGAGTAACATTTTTATAGTTCTTTTATACTCAATGCCGCATGTTTTGTTTTTGTCACTGCCAAGCTGCTCTGTTGTACTTACGAAGGCCAGACAATCCACTACCCAGGCATGCATGTCTGCCGCGATCGTAAGTAGAGCACTGCACGGGCCGGAATTTCTAGGCCCGACCCGGCCCGGTAGAGGTACGGCCCGGGACCGGCCCGAGCCCGATAGAATATTTAATTTCTTGGCCCGGCCCGGAAGAGACACTGCCCGGGCCCGGCAGAATTTTTAGTCAGAAACTCGAGCCCGGCCAGAGCCCGAAAAAAATTTTTAACATAAGCCTGAGCCCGGTTCGAGCCCGACAGATTATATACATGAGCACGAAAAAGTTTGCAGGCTTTAATCTAAAAACTCTCTAAGCATAAAGCGAGCATATTTGATTTAAATTTATTTTAAACTTAAACCGAGTTATTATTTTTTTTTTTTGACACGATAAATATTTTGATTTTGACGACGATGTAGTTTCGAGAATATGGGCGAAATATGCACTTCATAAGTAATTTTGAGAAAAAAGCAACAACTGGGCAATATTTTATTTATGAATTTCTTGAAGAGATGTTGGACTTTTCGTTGTTCAACTCGTTTCACAAAAAACTTTCCTCTCTACATGTTTTTTTTTTAAAGAAACAATTAGAATCACGCTAGTGCAGCTTCAAAAGTCTGTATAAGCATAAAATTATATATAGTTAGCTTATCTTTGGTGGCATAGTAAGGCCCCCTGCACAAAGTGCAAAGACAAGCTCACGTTTTTTCTTTTTTTTTCTTTTTAGTGTGAAAGGCAGAGGAAGAAGACACTCATGTTGCACCCTCCGACTGGAGTGCCCTCATTTTCTCGACCGCACTTTCCCACTATGATGTTGGTTCCATACGTTTCCTTTTATCCACGTAAAGGCTTTCCAAAAGCAAGACGTCTTTTCTTTTTTTAACGGCGCCGTAGGGATTTTGCATTTCGCTTGTTTGTTTTCATTAAGCCTAAAATATCAATCAGCACACTTTTTGTTGATAACAATTTAGAATTTCTGGCGAACGACTGTCCAGCCAGGCCCGGGCCGGCACGGCCCGGAAAATATTTTGTTCAAGCCCGAGCCCGGCCCGGGCCCGAGAAAAAGGCGTGCAACCCGGCCCGAGCCCGGCCCGCGGGCCGGGCCGGGCTGGCCAAGGCCCGTGCAGTGCTCTAATCGTAAGTACACGCGCTTCGATAGCTTTGAGCTGTGAATCCAGCGATCCGTGGCGTTTTCAAAACGCCTCGACCATACCGACCGCGGTCGCCGAGTGCGACTCACGCAGTTCCCGAGCGGGCGACGGCGTCGAAGACGCGATGAACGGAGATGTCGTGGGCGCCGCCTTTTGCGGTACCCACGCTATTTTTGAGAAATAACGGGCCCCAAAGCTCGAGTCCGAATGCTTGTTTTGGGTCTGCGCATGCACAGCGGTGACGACGTTATTTCTTTGGGGTTGCGGACGTTATTCTAAAACTCCCTAATGTTCACTTCTCGTTCAACGCGTCGACTTACAATGCGAACAAAGAAGCATGCTTACCAACTGCGTTGAGTTGCTCGTTCTGTCGCGTCGTCGGTCTTCCGCGCTCTTCTTGAACATAATCATCACAAGAGGAAACTTCACAGATAGATAAACTTGATTAAATTAGCACATTTCCATGTCTAACGGCATTTCCATCCCGCGACACATGTAATACGCAACGCACGACAAACGCAATCACGCAACCACGCCAACCACGCCGCAAAAAAAAAAAACAAGGAACTGGTGTCGCTACCGATGGGGCGTCGAAGACGCGATTCTTACAATTCGAAACCGAAACAAAACAATACCGAAACCGAAACTGACCAAATCGCGATAGAGGGGCGCCGTAAATATGTCTTTAGAAACTTAGGAATAAAAGAGGGTGAATACAGTTATTATTATAAGCACAGGAAATAAATGTGTAAATCACAACTAGCACCGACGCGCTATTTGTTTCGGGCACAATGCACTAGGGAGTAGATTTTTTTTTTCTTTTTTGTGGAGATTACTTTTAATTTACACTCAGCTTACAGTATTTTATTAGTAAATTATTTTACCGCACCATGCTTCTAAGTTTTATTTAGAGTATTGTCCTAAAATTCCTTCAGAAAAGCAAGCATTGCAATAGGGTATTTTCCTCTAAATTGTGACTGTATCTGAGTGTTTGATTCTAGCATTGAATTCGAGCTACAAAACTCTTTGAATATTCACAACCCCACTGATGTACAACGATGGTGTGTTATGTAACCTGGGCTAAAACCATTTTCGCCATCCGAAAATATTGAAAAATAAGCGTAACACTGTCGCATAATTAACTTGACTAATGTACTTTTATACATGCTGGAATTCTAGTGTGGACACATTCTTTGGACGTGGAACAGATATTTGCATCATACAGCCCAGGCTACATAACACATGCATCAAATGGGCCGGTGTATTTCTGACAGGGACTATTTTTACCTCAGCTGGATGTCTGACAAATATATCAGCTTCGTCCAAAAACAACTTTCCAAAAGCACAGAAACATGTTCCCATTGATCCGATATGCATTTACATCGTTCTGACAGACGTACGTCTAATTGGTTCCTATTGCTCAAATATACATGCACAATTGGCCTAGACATTCCTGTTTGGCCAACAAAACATTTCGTTTGACTGATAAAAATTCCTAATGGTCCGATAAAGTCCCTATGGGAGCAGTCCAACCTCCTATAGGACCCGGGTATGCATATTGGCATCAGTGGCGTCACAAAGGGGGGGGGGGGGGGCGGACCGCCCCGGGTGCAGCGCTCAGGGAGGTGTCGCGGCGGGCCACGAGAGAGGGGGGGGGGGTGTCGCGGCGGGCTCGCCCCGGGTGCCGCTGACCCTCGTGACGCCACTGATTGGCATTCCTATTCCTCTTTTATTTTCATGTGTATTGAATTAAAACAAAATGACAGCTCAGAGTTAATTAATCAGCCTAGTGTGTATTTCGTCTTGTTCTTACTGGTTTTTATTCTGTGGAAACTTGGGATTATGTTTCTGTGAGATTGTGTGAGAGTTGGTTTAAATTTTTGCGCAGTATTAGTTCAACAGTTGCTACTTATAAATGTTTTGAAAAATGTTCTAAGCAGCACTCTGTATTTGTAATATTAAACAGCAGTGCTTCCCAAACTGTGAGGCGCGAACCCCAGGGGTGTCGTGACTGATCTAGCGGAGTGTCGCAAAACAACTGCTGGCTTGTTTCTTTTTTTTTTCAATGGTTTTAAATTTGTTAACTGTTAATTACCTGTATTACCTGAGAAACTAAATTTCAGAGTCAATTTCAATATGTTACTGCTTATGCACTGAGATGGTAAGACTTGTGGTCTAGAGAAATGCGAATGGAGGAGGGGGCGGGGTCGTGGCAGGATATATTTTATATTTTAGTGGATTGCGCGCGTAGGGAAGTTTGGGAGCAGATGCTGTATATTGAGTCATTATGTCTATCGCTGTGTCATTTTGATCGCCCGAGACAGTGTGCTAGTTGAGAATGGGAATAATTGAATATGTTTTGATTTCATAAAATGGTTAATAAATGGTTAATAAATATGAGAAGTTATTGGATTGCAATTTTGAACATGACTTTATTTGAGGAGAATGTCTTCTGAATAGCAGGCAATCTGCATTCATGATTATCTTCACCTTTGCCTTTATCGAATTCCTCCGCTGTGGATCAGCTGATGTCTATTGGGTGCCTTATGGTAGAACTCACTTGAGTGTCTATGAATAAACTCAAAAGAACTGATATTGCATTCTTAATGATAATACTCATTTGCATGAGTAATCAGTACATTTATAAACTCAAAAAGAATGGATATTGACTGGGTAACGATAAAACTCGTTGGAATTTGTTATGAGCAAACTCAAAAGAATGGATATTGAGTCGGTAACGATAAAACTCATTGCAATTTGTAATGAGTAAACTCAAAATAATGGATATTGTGTTCTTAGTGTTAACACTCATTTGAATGTGTAATGAGTAAACTCAAAAGAATTGATATTGATTGGGTAATGATAAACCTCACTTGAATTTGTAATGAGTAAATTCAAAAGAATAAATATTAGTTTTGTAATGATAAAACTCATTTAACGTTGAGTTTCTTTTGAGTTTTATTTGACTCTATAAAAACACATTAGAAGCTCAATTGAAACTCATTGTTCATTTTTGTAAGGGCTTTGAGGGCATTTGCCGCTACCTCCTTGACTTTTAACCTACTATAGTGCGCTTTACTGTGTGTGTGCTTTTCTTTACTGGTCCTTGTTTTCGCGCTTTTAATCCTGAAACACAACGCTATATTTACATAAAACCTGGACAAAAAGAGGCCATTATCGAAAATTTGGTATGGACATATTTTGGCAGTTCACGACAAAATAACACTGCCGCTGTCAACTCATGAGAATCACACCACTGAAAGGAGCATTTCAAAAACCTTGGATCAACGCGGCCCCCTACACTCTTAAAAAAGGGAGTAGTACTTTGTCCCTTTGGGGGCAGTAACTAAGAGGGAGTGTTTCTGTTTGAGGATGATCTCTAAAAGAGGTAACAGCTGAACTTACTCCATTTTGCTTTGTACTCTCTTACATTTCTCCTTTTTCGGACTAACTCTTTTGCCACCCAGCTGATCATTTTGTACCCTATAAATTGCAGTGGGAGGACGAACCTTACCCTCCTAAAAAATCAATATGGTCCCCAAGGCCCGTTATTTTAAACAGAAAAGAGTAACCTTTGCTCTGCTTTTGGATTAGCAATACCACCCTTGGGCATTTAAATGAACAAATTGAGGAGTGCCTTCACTCCCTCTAGGGATCAATGTTGCCGCTCTACAGAAGTAAAATATATGATAGCAAGGCAGCAACTTTTTGTCTCTTAACGGATCAATGTCGCAACTTAGGAGAATTACAATTTTTAGCAGCACAGGAGTAGCTTTTTCCTCTTTGGGGATTCATTTTGACAGATTGAGGAATAAAATGCACAGTAAAGATGGGGTAACTTTTCTTCATCTCGGGACCACTTTTGACGTAGAGGTCGACGTTTCTAAAACTGTCTTTACACGTATGGTTTAAAAAAAACGCACAAATATTTGGGTAAGGGTTGTCTTTCCGAAAAAGTCGCACTATGTGTCTTTTTAGGAGGCAGGCTTGCAATTTCACAAATGGACCTCAGGATGCAGTTAAAATAACGGCTTTGCTCCGCTTTCATGCTCAGTTTAACGCCCAGGGTAACAGATGCATGCTAATCGCGCATAAGTAAATAGCCGCTTTGCCCGGTCTATAACACTTCAGTGTTGGTTGCTTCACTGAGTGTGTGCAATTTTCATTCTTGAAGGAGTGTACACTAGTGACACAATCAAGCCATCAGACACCTCCAGTGCAATCATGCTTTTTCATGGAGTCACTTACCACGCCGTAATAAACTGTGTCATTAGCGAGTAAGTTCTAAAGGAAAATAGACATAGTTTGCATAAGAATCAAGCCCATTTCATTACCACTCCATTCCGAACAAAAGGCATCTAATTCCATTCACATTCCATTCCCCAAGCACTGCCGCCATTCCGCTCCCATTCCATTCCGGGGTCGCGAAAGAGCGGAATGATACCGGAATCATTTCAGCTCCGGAGCAGCAACTCCGCAACGCGGCTTTCAACAACCACTTCTTACCAACAACATCAGACACTAGCAGCCAAGGCAGCTTACTTTCTTCTTGAATTCTTAGAGAGCCATGTCCATCAAGGTTTGCAATAAAGTAGTCTGCCGCTTGATCCTGATGCTATGGAGCGGAAACAATCGCCTGTTCACGTTTGTGTGGAACGTGACTGGACATGAGAATGTACTGCACTAAAGACCAATGGGTACTACACCTGATACTCAAAAAAAACGATAACTATCCGTTAAGAATGTGCAATTAATGAACTTTGGTTTCGAAACAAATTCAAACTATATAATAGCTCTGTCCGAATATTTCTGAATAAAATATTGAATAGTTGCTGCGCCTTTCTTCATTCCTTTCATTACTGTTGCACTATGCGTAAACAAAATTCAGCTGAATTCGCAATGGTTGTGCCAAAGCGTCATATTGCACACTTATGAGCTTTGGTAAATTTAATGTAGCTATATTTATCCACTGCGGCCTAAGAATATCGAGAACCTACATTAAGGTGGCAAGTAAAACGACCCCTTTGACATAAACATAAACCTAAAAGGAGCTCAGGCATACCTAGTTGAAGAGATTTATATATATTCTTTTTATATGCAAACATTTTCTTGTTTTCCTGAATTAAAAACAAACAATCAAAAATATTTATCACATCTTGTTAGAACATCGCTGCCTAAAATATGGCCTAGCATATAGCCAAAGTTAAATTTTGAAGAATTTACTGCAATGTAAATATCAACACTTAAACGTTTCCGTTTTTTTAATAAACTAGGCGCGCACTTGCACCATACCACTTTGCATAGCAACTTTATCACATGCCGAATCTAATGTTATAATCCGTTTTATCTTATAATAGACCGCAGCATATGCTAGACGCCATCTCATCCCACGACGACAGGGAGATGCGTCACCCTTGATTCTGGTGCACTGTCACGTGGAACACAAAGCCATGTTGTAAGTTACCAGCGCTCAATTGGATGAGATGTCATGTAGCATCAGCTTTGGTTTAATTTAAGCTGAAACATAGAAAGGGAGTTCGTTCAGACGCACCTGGTTACAGTCGTTCATCTGTTCACGGAGACTGAAAGATGGATAAATTATACTCTGTTTCATACTTAGTGTGCAACGCTGTCAAAGCTTTTGGCGCGAGCATGGGAAGCTTGATCTCGTTGATCATTTGCACGCGTTCTCGCGCAAACAAAACCATAGATGAAGTCACGCGCTCGCTCCAGTAGCTTCCACAGCGTTGCACGCTAAGTATGAAACGGAGTATAGTCATATTTCATTGGCTTCGATTGCGAGCAAGAAGTTGGAAGTGGCGGCGATATTTTCAGCTTTCGATGAACTACCAGCCAAAGCTACGGGCCAGCAGGTCGAATGAAAATACACTCTGAAACCGCGTTTTATATTGTGCCGACATGTGGATTCGAACAGAGCAATATACTACATGATTTCATCATTAGCTTGCGAAAGGACCCGGCGACACGTAGCTTGGGGCTCTCAGTTCATACAGGGCGAGACAGAAGTTAAGAGTAGCACTTTTTTGGTGACATTCGATTCTCAAGTTTGCACCCCCATTCAAGTGCGGAGAAAGACATTCTATTTGAGAACACGAATATTTAAACACATGAGATATTTTCATATAAAAAGTATAATAAAACATTGTGACCGGCCCTTTTCTATTAGAAATCTAAAAACGGGGGCATCTCGCAATGTTCACTTCATGAAAGATTCGAGTACAAAAACATTCAATCGCAGTTAACAAACAAATTCAACATTTACTTTATCGTTCAAAAATTAGGTACGAGCCTCAGCAGGTGTGGGAGCAAACAGAAAGCTCATGCAATCCAGTTTCCGAAAAAAAAAATCCAATATGAACAAATAATTGAAGGAACTTCAGAGCCATAACTTGCGTACCTATTTTTTTAATTTTTTGTTTGTTTATCATGAAGCTGGATAGAAAGCTCTCAGATTATTATAAGAATTAACATACAATTATTTTAATGCAGTGTGAATAACTTCTCTTAGTCATAAGATATCTGACACACGTCCTCTAAGAGGTGGCTAGTATTTAATCACAATATATTTTGCCATATACTGATGTGAATTGATTACGGTACTTCATTAAATCATTATTTTAGGCCACGCAATTGTAACACTCACCAGTATCAGTAGATATAAACATGGATTACCAGTAAGCCTAGCAGTATAGTTTGTGGCTTAGACACATGATATTTCTATATATTCCCTCATGAAAATTTGTACGGGTTGTATATGTTTGATGTGGAATCACCTTTTAAAGGGAACTTATTAGCAAGAGATGAGCAACGTCGTAATTTACTGCAAATGTGTTCTAAAAAATTTAGATGTAATACAACAAAGTCCTAAACTGCAAGGCACGTGCACCTTGTTATTCGACATCTTCTGCAACACGTAATCTTGCGATGACCTCGCAGAACAGGTTCAGTCTTGGGTTTCCTTAAGTCACCATCAGAACAGTTTGCAGGCTTTGCGAGGCAACCTCAACGAACCGATTTTTTGCCTTGAGGCCAGTAATATGAAAAACCACTGGAAAGATCTGTAATAAGAATTATTTTTACATTTTCCGTTTACTTAAAGAGATGTGTAAAATGCTATTCAGATCTAGAAAAAATAATGATTTAATAGTTGAAACAACATTTGTCACTGAGAAAAAAAAAGACCCATCATGGTACCGAGGCTTCATGACATGACCAATGGCGCGTTCGCACCAGTAGTGGAGCCGCAACCGCGCAGCCGATTCGTGCGTTGCGCCCCATATTTACCAACCGCTTCGTCGTTAGCCAATGGAAGCTCCCGCATAGAAATACCATTTTCTAGCGGTGTGATTGCGCCAAAATGAAGGTGGTAGTGTTCTTATCAGGGTACTTACTGCTCCTAAAAGCATGAGCAATATTGTTACAGGGAGATGGGGTTTTAGGGATAGT